>CANTUT010000852.1:440000-606255 GCA_947687605.1 Reutealis trisperma | reverse complement strand
GTATATATATATATAGACACACTACACACACACACACACACACACACACATATATATATATATATATATATATAAATATATAGATATATATAATATATACATATATATATATATATATATATATATATATATATATATATATATATATATATATACATATATATATACATATATCTATATATATATATATCTATATATATATATATACGTGTGTGTGTGTGCATATATATATATATCATAATTTATTATATACTAGAGAGAGAAATGAAAATGAACTTATGAAAATGAAGGAATGAAGGTATATATAGGAGTAGCGGTGGGCCCTCCCATAACATCTTTTAACTTTTTTGATTCGCATGTCCAGTTCATATGGTTTCGCCATAACAGGCTGATTTTAATTCAGAATCCAATTCCGTCTAAAGCAGTGAATCCGCATGATTTTTATCCATCTCCCAAAATAGACAGGATCTCGATTAGTGTTCAGAATCTCCTAGAATTATAGAAAAGCCAAAAAATTCAAAAATAACTTAAGAATTGGAAAACAATCTAAACAAGGTCAGAATAGCTAGAAATCAGATGTGAAGCTTTTGTACAACTCCTAATACTGAAAGGGACATTTAGAATGCTCAGAATGATGTACTAGGCATTTTGGTTCACACTTATTAGATTCAACATTTGTCTGGCCAAATTAGATAAGGGAGGCAACTATGATCCCTCAAAATTACACCTCCATTCGCCCATCTTTTAGTTACAAACCTATAGGATCAAACTGAGCTCGAATTGGAACTGAAACGGACCCAAAACGTACAAAAAAGCAGGAAACAGGTCGAACCAATCGGCCAGCGCATAAGAGGCATGCCATCGCTTCGGGCAGCACACCAGCCATGACTCCTCATAGGCAGCACAAAATACGTTGCTAGCGGTAGGGCAACACGTTGACACCCGGCATGTCACTTGTGCCGCTAGCACCACCAGTGACATGCCAGTGCTGCCGTCCATATTGTTGGTGCCCTCCTCAGTAACTCTATAAATAGAGCCTCATTCAGGTTCATTTGACACATTTCCAAGGCAAGAAATACTCCCTGAATACTGATATACTTGTTGCTTTAAAGTTCTTTTTTGAAATTTGATACAAAAGAGCTATTGTTTCAATTTCAATTTTGATTTACATTCATCACGCTATTTCACTAAACTTTTTTTGTTAAGATTCATATTCCAATTTTTTAGAATCCAAGGTGGAGTTGAGATCCGGAGCAAGGCTAGTTCCATTCGTCTGAAAATCAAGGAAAGCAAAGGTATAATGCCTTTTCCATTCTCAAAATTCTAAACTCAGATCTAAAATTATATTTAGGTCTAAAACAAAAAAGATCTGAAATTTATTAATTTAAGAATCAGAATTAAATTAATAAATAAACCAACACTTTTTTCAAAATCCCTCCTTCGCAAGAAGGAAGAACTGCGTGGGGTTTGATTTCTATTCAATAGGATACGCAAGCTGCCATTCTGAAAGGCATCAACCCCAAAATCTTTTTATTAATATTTTTTCTCTTTTATTTTGATTTATTTATATTAATCCTTTATTTCTAATCTTGTATTAGCTTAGTTGAGGAATGTGTGCTTTTCCTAGTACCCATAAGGGCTAGAGAAAAGATCCTTTTTATTTCAATTGTTTTGATCTTGTAATAATTAAGTAAGATTTATTTTTCTTGTTTGTCTACCATTGTTATTTCATCTCATCATATATATCAATTTCATGCACCATTATATTCCTATTCATGCATACACAAAAATTATTTTTTAAGAGTTATTTTGCAATTTTAGTCAAACTAAAGAAAATACATTTTTCTCAATTGAGTAATTACCAAAAAACTGATCCCTGAGCCCTCTTTGGTTACTCGTGGATTAGTGCATTTTCCATTATGATAAATCAAATATTTTGTGGAGTCAATTATTTTGGGTTTTCTTTAATTTTCCTAATTAAAATAAGTAAATTGAAGTGGCGACTCACTTTCACAACATCAAAATCACCAAAAATCAATTTTTTGAACTCACAGCGAGTTCCAATCATGGAGTTTCTCCTGATGAGCATTTCGATTCCTCCGCAGATTAGACCGGTATTCGGGTGAGGCCTCACAGCCTTTGACCTAACATAAAATAGGCCCAAAACTAATTAAACATGAAAATAAAGTAGTTTAAACAACTCTTGGCTGTATACATAACATAGGCAGCCCAAACACTAAATAAAACATGATAAATTGAATTTGAAAAACCCAAATATAGAGGGTCCAATTTGAATGAAGAATGGTAGCCTTGTAAACACTTGAATAGATTAGGCCCAAGGAAATAGGAATGTAATTTGGCTTCTTCATCTTAACATTGGGCTTGAATAGATTGATTAAGCCCTTGAAGCTTCCTTAAATATAATTGGATCCATATGCAAAGCTCATGATCCAAATATCCTTGATTGGTTTATAGGAAATTTCATACAACCTTATTTTCTTCTTGAATGATCCATCAATCATGCGCAATGGTTGTATTACATGCCTTCATAAGCTATCTTGATAGAAATGACAATCTTGAAGAATCTTCTTGAAGTCTTTATCATGTATGTATTTGTAAGCTTCTTGCAAGACATATGGATTCTCATCATTCCCTCCCTCCTCAAAAGGATTCATCCTCGAATCTTGACTTAAATAATCAGAAATAGGGAATGTGTCGCTCTTACCATCTTCTTGTTCTTGTTCATCTTCTTATACATCTAACTTAGCCACACTTGTACTTCCTTCAAGATTTTTTATGAGTATTGATTGTTGAAACCTCTTCATGAACAATAATAGCGTCTTCTTCTTCATCACAAATTAAAGAATCATGCTTCCTAGGCAATAAGTCACTGGTATAAATCCAGGTAACTTCACATATAGCTTGAATTGCCCTAGCTATGATGACTTCTCCACTATTTTCTTGATCACTTACTTTTTCTAAAGAAGGCATGCTTTCATTGTCATCATCTTTTTCACTTTCAGAAAAAAGCTCTCTATATGACTTGAACCCAAACACTTCAAGCATTTAATATCACGAGAATGATTTAGAGCTTTAGATTTACCTTTCTCCTTCTCCTTTGACATTGGTACAGCTTGTCCCTATCTTAAGTCAAATTTAATCTTGGAATCAATCCCCTCATCTTCCTTCCAACTTGATTTCCATGGCTTGAATGAAGATGAACTTTGATTGTTCCCTTTATACCTAAGTTGCTTCTCAACCTTAATTGCCATATATCCCTAAGGTGACATCTTCTTTGAAATTCATTCCACCTTTTGTCCATCTTTTTGTTAAGTTGTTCTAGGAACTCTAAGAAATTTTACTCATCATTTATATCTTTGGTACTCATGGTGAAAACCTGAAAAAAATATTAGTAAAGCAAAAACCTTATGTGACTCCCTCACGTGTTTTCACTCAAAATAGATGACACTCATGTTCACTTGTGTTTATTATCATACAAATCAATAGGCTTTTTTCTAGATAAATTCACAGTCTTGCCTTTTACCTCTCAATTCTTTCTTATAGTTCTTACAAGAGCCAATTTCCAAACTACACAAAATTATTATTATTATTTTTCTATTTTTTTTTCCTCGACAATTAACCAAGATTTAAAAAAATGAAATCTGACACAAGTTTAATTAAGGCAAAAAACAAAAATGAGAATACCTAAAACCCAAACCCTAGTTGATTTCGACAAAAACGATAAGAAAACACAAAACACGAATTTTGCAAGAAAAATGAAAAAATTATAAAATTTAACAAAAATAAAATAGATAACAAGACGAGAAGAATTAAACTGATAGCACTTAAAATAGAATTTTCTATAGAAAGTTATAACAAAATGAAATTTACTGAGAAACCAAAAAATGGGAATTTCGAGGCCTAAACAATGGAATTTGGCTGAAAAATCATAGACATTGCAAGCAAAGATAGTGATTTTTTATCATTGGCTCATTTTCCTTAGAACTGTGTACTCAAAAGGATCAAAGAACACAATTTTCTCAACAAAAAAAAAAATTTCAAGTTTCCGAATTGCAACTATGAAGGAAGAGATTAGGGTTAATAAACGAAAAGGAAAGCAAAAACAACACTGCAAACAAAAAAGGAAACAATAAAAGAAAAGTCATAATAAATCAAGATGGAAAAAGGAAGCTTAAACTGAAATTGGAAGCAAATCCTAGCTTGTTTTGGAAGGTAGACTTGATTTGGTCAATTTTTTAGTTCTCCTTAATTTGATTTGATTCTAATAATCTTCCTTTTTCTCTTTCACTCTAGAATTAGAAACTAACACTATATATTCCTATATATTCTTATTTGACCAAGATTCTTTCTTTTTTTTTTTTTTTCCTTAGCTGATTTCAAGATTCTTTCCTTTTTATTCTTTTTTTTCTTCTGGCCAAATTCTCTCTTCTATTTTTTTTTTAATTCAACAACAATTTGAAAGAAAAAAAATAAACAAATAGAGGATCAAACATAAGAAGCCAATGAAAACACAAAGAACAAAAGGAACAAAAATATGAATAGATAGAAGACAGAAGCAAAACATAATGAATCGATGAATTTGGATTTTTTTTTATTTTCAAATTTAGAGCTGAAATCACAAGGAAACAAAATTAACAAAAATGGAAACAAAGGAATCAAAAAAAAAAAAAACGAATGAAACACAAAATACAAATGAAATGGAATGATATAACCTGATTTAAAGCCTAAGCTCTGATACCAAACTGATACAAATCCCAAATGACCTGCTTTGAGACCCAATACTTTCATGCTTGGAAGTGACTCCCTCAGAAAGCCAAATCAAGTTTGCAAAGAAAACCTCAACTCAATGATGAACTTATGTCAAAGAACCTTGGTATGTTGTGAACAAAACAAAGTGATTAACTTTGGAAGATCGGATTGCTGGTTCAAGCAAGAACGAAAATTGAGAATTTTCTCACAAAACACAAAGCTAAATTTCAAATTATCAAGTCTCCCTATTCATAGTTTAGCTAAGTATTTATATCATCTTAACTAGATTACAAACCCTAAAATTCTTACTACAAAATTCAGGCTCTTAAACTAAACAAACTAAAAGCCCAAATAACTAATTAAAATACTTAAAGTAGGAAAAGAATAGATATGAGCTTAATTAATAAAATCAACCCAATGACAATATGAGAATAAACTAAAATAATTAAATTTGAAAATAGAAAGCATAGGTAGCCTAGCCCATTGTTTGCAACTCGCTTGATGCCTCAGCCCAGCTCGCCTAACGCCTCAGCCTAGTTAGTCCGATGCCTCAGCCCAGCTTGCTCGATGCCTTAGCCTAATTTCAATGAAGAATGGCAGCCTTGTAAATACTTGAATAGACAATAGGAATGTAATTTGGCCTCTTCATCTTGACATTAGGCTTGACTAGATTGATTAAGCTCTTGAAGCTTCCTTGAATACAATTAGATTCATATGCAAAGCTTATGATCCAAATATCCTTGGCTGGCTCATAGGAAGCTTTATACAACCTTGTTTTCTTCTTGAATGATCCATCAATCATGCACAATGGTTGTATTACATGTCTTTGTAAGCTATCTTGATAGAAATGACAATCTTGAAAAATCTTCTTGAAGTCTTTATCATATATGTATTTGTAAGCTTCTTGCAAGGCATATGGATTCTAATCAAGAAGTAAGGCCAAGAGCTAGACAAGATGACAACAATGGTGGAATAAAATTGAAAATTCCAACATTCCATGGAAGAATAGATCCTAAAGCATACTTGGATTGGCAAAAGAAGATTGAACTAGTTTTTGATTGTCATAACTACACTAAATCCAAGAAATTGATGCTTGTTGTTGCTGTATTTGATGGATATGCCATTATTTGGTGGCATGATATTAAGCAAAAGCAGAGAAGAAATAGAGAAAGACCCATCAAAGAATGGAGGGACTTAAAAGCAATCATGAGAAGAAGATTTGTACCAAGTCACTACTATAGGGAGCTGTACAATCATCTTTAAAACCTAACTCAAGGGTCCAAGAGTGTTGAGGAATACTACAAAGAGATAGAGGTAGCCATAATTCGAGCAAATATGGAAGGAAGATAACTCTTGCACCACTTTCACCTAGAAAAATCTATGAGATTGAGTTGAGAAGAATTCAAAAGAAGAGAGAAAATAAGGGTGAAGAAAAGAGTGTGAATGAAGAAGTTTCAAAAGAAAAAGAGAGTGCTAAAATAAAAAGAAAAAATTCAAGCCAAGAAAGAGAAAATTTGGAGGAAAGAAAAAGAAAGAGTGATAATTTGAATAAAGAAAAACAAGTTTGTATGAGTAAAAAAGAAAAGAGGGCTTTGTGTACAAACAAACTTACTTTTTCTTTGTAGTTTTCTTGTTTCTTTTTTTTAGGATTTCAAGGAAGGATTGTCATAGAGCAAATGAGATGTAAATTCTACAAACAATATAATCCTAGTAACCAAGGAGAAGGGAGTTAAATAGGAATTATTTTTGCGAAAATTTGCTTACATGTGTTAATTGTACGAGTTCCTATCCATTGCCATAGAGCTTTGAGCTTCAACGAAATAGCCCTTAAGTTGCAATTTCAAGGTGAGTATTGTGATACCTCTTCAAATTTTAATTCTAATCATTGTTTCCTTCATGTAGGTACGGATTCGAGGTCAAATCATTTTGAGGAGGGAGGGAATGATGAGAATCAAGATGCCTTGCAAGAATCCTACAAATATTTGCAAGATAAAGATTTCAAGAAGGTTCTTGAAGGTTTTCATTTCTATTAAGATAGCCTACAAAGACTTACAATCCAACCATTATACATGATTGGTGAATCATCTAAGAAGAATATGAGATTGCATGAAGTTTCCTACAATCCAATCAAGGAAATTTGGATCACAAGCTTTGCATATGGATCCAATCATATTCAAGAAAGCTTCAAGGATTTTATCAACATATTCAAACCCCATGTCAAAATGAAGAGATTAAAACACATTCCAAGTGATTAGAGTCATATACATGAAGAGTCAAGTTTAAAACGTGGCCATGAGATGAAAGTGCACAAAAGTTGAAAACTGGCAGTGTCATGCCCGCGACGAGTGTCACACCTGCAACAGCTGTAGATTGAAAGCTCTTTGTTGTGAGCATGATAGCATTGCAAGAACAATGAGAACTTGGGCTATGTAATTCATTTTATTTTCTGATTTTTTTATTTTAATTTTAATTTTAGATGTTTTGGGCCCCTATCAATACGATATAAGCCCATAGTCAATTAAATTAAGTTTGCTTATGTAATTAATAAGTTTTAGGCCTGTTTATGTTAGGTTTAAAGCCCAAAATGAGTTTAGGTTTATTTCTTGTTTAGAAATCAGTTTAGAAATCTATTTCTAATTAGGAAACTTCAATCCTTATTTAGGAAGATTTCCTAGTCCTTAGCTAATTCCAATTTAGGGTTGAGCCTCTATATAAACTCAACCATTCATGTAAAAAGAAGTTAAGTTATGATCAATAAAATTCAATTTTCTTAAGAGTGTAATCTCTTGGTTTTGATTCTTGCTTGAATCAAGTTCATACAATCAAAGCTAATTACTTTGTGCATATTTATTCCAAGGTCCTCTTTCATTAGTCGGTATTATGTCACAGAGATAATCATCCAAAGGTAACTGCAACAGCTGTAGATTGAAAGCTCTTTGTTGTGAGCATGATAGCATTGCAAGAACAACGAGAACTTGGGCTATGTAATTCATTTTATTTTCTGATTTTTTATTTTAATTTTAATTTTAGATGTTTTGGGCCCCTATCAATACGATATAAGCCCATAGTCAATTAAATTAAGTTTGCTTATGTAATTAATAAGTTTTAGGCCTGTTTATGTTAGGTTTAAAGCCCAAAATGAGTTTAGGTTTATTTCTTGTTTAGAAATCAGTTTAGGAATCTATTTCTAATTAGGAAACTTCAATCCTTGTTTAGGAAGATTTCCTAGTCCTTAGCTATTCCAATTTAGGGTTGAGCCTCTATATAAACTCAACCATTCATGTAAAAAGAAATTAAGTTATGATCAATAAAATTCAATTTTCTTAAGAGTGTGATCTCTTGGTTTTGATTCTTGCTTGAATCAAGTTCATACAATCAAAGCTAATTACTTTGTGCATATTTATTCCAAGGTCCTCTTTCATTAGTCGGTATTATGTCACAGAGATAATCATCCAAAGGTAACTGCAACAGCTGTAGATTGAAAGCTCTTTGTTGTGAGCATGATAGCATTGCAAGAACAATGAGAACTTGGGCTATGTAATTCATTTTATTTTCTGATTTTTTATTTTAATTTTAATTTTAGATGTTTTGGGCCCCTATCAATACGATATAAGCCCATAGTCAATTAAATTAAGTTTGCTTATGTAATTAATAAGTTTTAGGCCTGTTTATGTTAGGTTTAAAGCCCAAAATGAGTTTAGGTTTATTTCTTGTTTAGAAATCAGTTTAGGAATCTATTTCTAATTAGGAAACTTCAATCCTTGTTTAGGAAGATTTCCTAGTCCTTAGCTAATTCCAATTTAGGGTTGAGCCTCTATATAAACTCAACCATTCATGTAAAAAGAAATTAAGTTATGATCAATAAAATTCAATTTTCTTAAGAGTGTGATCTCTTGGTTTTGATTCTTGCTTGAATCAAGTTCATACAATCAAAGCTAATTACTTTGTGCATATTTATTCCAAGGTTCTCTTTCATTAGTCGGTATTATGTCACAAAGATAATCATCCAAAGGTAATCATATTCCAAAGTGATCTATCACAGATTGGATTTTGGTTGCAAACTTCGAGAAAACCTTATTTAGCTTTACAAAGAGTTGCTTCCAAGCGTAAAGATAATTAGGTCTCAAGTTTAATATACTTGGGGTTCATATCATTGTATGTCTTTGTATGCTATCTTGGTAGAAATGACAACCTTGAAGAATCTTCTTGAAATCTTTATCTTGCAAATATTTGTAGGATTCTTGCAAGGCATCTAGATTCTCGTCAAAAAGAAAGAGAGAGTGCAAAAGTAAAAAGTGGCAAAAATTTGTGAGAAAGGCAATAAAGTAAGATCGAGTGAGAAAGAGGGAAAAGAGAAAAAACAAGGGGGTAAAAATTGTTGAGAGTAAAAAGAAACATATGAACTTTTATACAAAGGGAAGTGATATTAGGGAAGCTTGGTTTTCAAAGAAAAGTATACTTGTACTTATATGCAAGGAACTTTATTTTAACACTAATGACCTTAATGTTTCTTTGCCTAGTGTTTTTGTTTCTCTTTTATAGGAATTTGAAGATGTCTTTCCCGAAGAGATATCCAATGGATTGCCACCCATTAGGGTATTGAACATCAAATCAATTTTATTCATGGTGCTTCGATTCCAAATAGACCGGCCTATAGAAGTAACCCTGAGGAGGCAAAGGAGCTTCAAAGGCAAGTTGAGGAGTTGATGGCTAAAGTACATGTTAGAGAAAGTATGAGTCCATGTGCTATACTCATTTTGTTAGTACCTAAGAATGATGGTTCTTGGCTTATGTGTGTTGATTGCTGCGCAATTAATAACATTAATGTAAAGTATCACCATCCTATTCCTAGGTTAGATGATATGTGATGAGAATCAAGATTCCTTGCAAGTATCCTATAAATATTTGCAAGATAAAGATTTCAAGAAGGTTCTTCAAGGTTGTCATTTCTACCAAGATAGCCTATAAAGATATGCAATCCAACCATTATACATGATTGATTCAAGAAGAATATGAGATTGTATGAAGTTTCCTATAAATCAATCATGGATATTTGGATCATGAGCTTTGCATATGGATCCAATTGTATTCAAGGAAGCTTCAAGGGCTTAATCATTCTATTCAAGCCCAATGTTGAGATGAAGAGGTCAAATTACATTCCAATTTGCTTGGGCCTAATCTATTCAAGTCTTTACAAGGCTGCCATTCTTCATTCGAATTGGACCTTTTATATTTGGGCTTTTCAAATTCAATTTATCATGTTTTATTTAGCGTTTGGGCTGCCTATGTTATGTATATAGCCTAAGAGTTGTTTAAACTACTTTATTTTCATGTTTTAATTAGTTTTGGGCCTATTTTATGTTAGGTCAAAGGCCCATCTGAATTTTATAGTGTAATTAATTAGATTTCAGTTTCTAGTTAGGAAATAGCTTCTCTTCTATAGGAAGGATTCCAAACTTATTTTAGAATTCAGTTCTAACTTAGTTATTAATTAGGAATAGTTTTCTAATTAGGAATCTTCAATCCTTGTATAGGAAGATTTCCTAGTCCTTAGTTGATTCCAATTTAGGGTTGAGCCTCTATATAAACTCAACCATTCATGTAAAATAAGTTAAGTTATGATCAATAAAAATTCAGTTTTCTTAAGAGTGTGATCTCTTGGTTTTGATTCTTGCTTGAATCAAGTTCATACAATCAAAGCTAATTACTTTGTGCATATTTATTCCAAGGTTCTCTTCCATGAGTTCGATATTATGTCGCGGAGATCATCATCCAAAAGTGATCATATTCCAAGGTGCTCTATCATGGGTTGGATTTGGGTCGCGGACTTGGGGAAACCTGATTTAGCTTTCTAAGGAGTTACTTCCAAGCGTAAAGATAATTGGGTCTCAAGTTTAATATACTTGGGGTTCGTATCAATATGCATGATGAGTTGCATGGTTCTACTATCTTTAGCAAAATTGATTTGAAAAGTGGATATCACCAAATTAGGATGAAGGAAGGTGATGAATGGAAAACTACCTTTAAAACAAAATATGGTTTTTATGAATGGTTAGTTATGCCTTTTGGTTTGACTAATGCACCTAGCACTTTCATGAGACTTATGAACCTTGACTAGAGAAATTTTATTAGTAAGTTTGTTGTTGTATATTTTGATGATATCCTTGCATATTCTAAAAGCATGGTTGAACACTTAGGACAATTAAGGTGTGTGCTTGATGTGTTGAGAAAAGAAAAATTATTTGCTAACCTTAAAATGTGTTCTTTTTGTTTAGATAGGATTGTATTTTTAGGATTTGTAGTTAGTGCCCAAGGTATTGAAATTGATGAAGAAAAGGTAAGTGCTATAAAAAATTGGCCTATTGCTACATCAGTAATTTTTATAGATGCTTTGTAAAAGATTTTAACACCATTGCTACTCCTCTAACAGAGGTAATTTGAAAGCATTGTGTTTTTAAGTGGGGAAAAGAATAAGAAGATGCATTTAACTCATGGAAAGATAAGCTATGCAAAGCACTCATTCTTGCTTTGCCTAACTTTAATGATGTTTTTGAGATTGAATGTGATGCATCAGGTGTAGGTATTGGGGCTATTCTTATGCAAGGGGAAAGGCCAATCACCTATTTTTGTGAAAAGATCCATAGTGCTTTGTTGAAGTACCCCACTTATGACAAAGAGCTCTATGCTTTGGTTAGAGCTTTGGATACTTGGCAATACTACCTTTGGCCTAAGGAGTTTGTAATGCACGCCAACCATCAATCCTTGAGATTCCTAAAGGGGCAAGGTAAGTTGAACAAGAGGCATGCCAAATGGGTTAAATTCATTGAGACCTTTCCATATGTGATCAAGAACAAGCAAGGTAAGGAGAACATTATGGCTAACGCTTTCAAGAAGGTAAGCTTTAGTTAATGCTTTGGATGCAAGAACGCTTGGGCTTGAAAACATTAAATCTTTGTATATTGATGATTCTGATTTTTCTAGCATGGCATGTGAGAAAGTTGCATTTGGTAAGTTCTATAGAATGGATGGGTTTTTGTTTAAAGAAAATAGACTTTGTATACCTATTTGATGCAAACAATAAAGCATACAAAGGCAAGGATCCAATTCAACTTCCCAATGGTCCTATTATAGGAGCAAGAATGGAGAAATTCAAGGAAACAATAAATGGGATGATTCAAGGCTTGTGGGATGATCTTGCCACAATTCAAGAATAAAAGAATGAATCATTCATCAAAATGGGGATTCAAGACTCAAATCAAAGTTTGCTGACAATGATTCAAGTGGATGAAGGCCAAAACGTGGGCATGTACCTAGGCCTTTAGTTTGTTTTTGATGTTTTTGGGCCCCTATCCATATGATATAAGCCCAAGTTCAAATAAATTAAGTGTGCTTATGTAATTAGTGAGTTTTGGGCCTATTTATGTTAAGTATAAAGCCCAAAACGAGTTTAGATTTATTTCTTCTTTAGGAATCAATTTCTAGCTAGGAAACTTCAATCCTTGTTTAGGAAGATTCCCTAGTCTATGTTTTATTCCAATTTAGGTTGAACTTATAATTACTAGTTGTCTAGGAATCAATTTCTAACTAGGAAACTTTAATTCCTATTTAAGAAATATTCCCTAATCTATATTTTATTCCAATTTAGGGTTGAACCTATAATTATCAGTTGTCTAGGAATCAATTTCTAAGTAGGAAATTTTAATTCTTGTTTAGAAAAAATTCCTTAGTCTATGTTTTATTCCCATTTAAGGTTGAGCCTCTATATAAACTGAACCATTCATGTAAAATGGAGTTAGATTTTGATAAATAAAAAATTCAATTTTTCTTAAGAGTGTTATCTCTTATTTTTTATTCTTGCTTGAATCAAGTTCATACATCAAAGCTAATTTCTTTGTGCATGTTTATTCTAAGGTTCTCTTTCACAAGTTTGTATTGTGTTGCGGCGATCATCATCCAAAGGTGATCATATTCCAAGGTGCTCTATCACAGATTGGAATTGGGTCGTGGACTTGGGAAAAATCTGATTTAGCTTTCTAAGGAGTTGCTTCCAAGCGTAAAGGTATTGGGTCTTAAGTTTAATATACTTGGGGTTCGTATCAGTTTGGTATCAGAACTTAGACTCTAAATCAGGTTATATCTTTCCATTTCGTTTGTATTTTCCAATTTTTGTTTCTTTTTTTCTGTCTGTTTTCCTTTTCGTTAAATTCTTTTATTTTCACTTTGTTAATTTTGTTTGCTATTGTTTCAAGTCTAATTCAAAAAAAAAGTCCTAAAATTGTCTACCTTTATTAGTGTCTTGTTATCATCTCCTTTAGTTTGAAGGAGTCTCAAGAATCTACTAGAAGTGCGACACCACAAGTTGCAGTAGTGACTGACAGACTTTGACTTTGATGAGGATATGAGAGATTTGCATCTTAGGAGGTAGAGGAGGACTGGTTAGACCATGACTTCAAACATGATTCCCCCCCCCCCCTCTCTTTTTAAATAATTATAGGTTGATAGAACTATACGAAATAGGATAAGCTATAAACAACATTGAAAGAGCTATCCTTTATGATGAGTTTGTATTTTGTAAGATTTGATCATCATTAAATGAGACATCTTTTATTTTTGCTCTAATTTCTACCTAAGCCGTCCTTTCAGGTTTTCAGCTCAGCGAGCATTCTTCCTTTTCTTTTTTTTTGTTTAGGTAAAATAATTAAGTGAATGACGTACTAGGCATAAAGAGAAAGAGAATGTGATGCAAACAAAATATTTTATATTATGATTTGGACTGCACTCGAGTCGAGCTGCTTACATATCCCTTACATCACTTTTATGTTGATTATTTTTCTCATTTTTTAGTGAGAATAAGGTCTACATAATTTTGATTACATATGCATGAAAAATAGAAATGAAATGTAGATGTCATCTTTCTATGATGTATCTTTTCATCTATCTGGGTTGCCAAGATGGAAGAATTCACTTTCGTCCACGTCTGTGAAGATAGTGCCTCTGTCAAATAGGATCTTCCTATTTTATTTTCATTTTTCACAGCTTCTCCTCGACAGGCTTCTTGTAGGTTGAGATCTCATGAACTGTGATGCTTAGATCATCCCTATCTTGTCTTGCATAGAACAGCTCATGAGCTTTTATACCATTGCCATGCAAATGTAATGTATGGGATTTTGGATTTTTTTTGTGCCATAATTGATTGATCCTTTTGCCTTTTTCATAATTTTTTTTTGTATTTTTTTTATATTTTTCATTTCATTTTTTTATTTTTTCTTTCTTTTTTTTTTTTTAAGATGTCCCATTTAAAGATAAATAAAAAAAAAAATTAAAGCAAATCAGAAAGTTTAAACTTTTTATTACTGATAAAAGTCCCATGATGAGTACATTAAAGGATAGAGATTAGAATAAAGTAAAGGCCAACAAAATAATAGTTGGATACATTTTATATGCTTCTATGGGTTTTGAGAAGTGTCTCTTACAAAAAAAATGTTATGATGTCTTTAACTCTATGAAGTCTTTAGAACTTGTGTAATCTCCTATTCCTTTCATTCTTTAGCCACATCAATACCCATGGCCCTATTACAAACAATATTAAAGACCTTTTGATCTCATATGATGCCTTTAAAGTAGTGGAGATTTATACCAAAGGGGAAGCTTATGATACTTAATTCTTTATTAGAAATTGAATGATTGTTATTGTAAGGTTATGAGAATTTTACTTGTTTGAAGTATGCATATCACATTTATCATTAATATTGGCTATTTCACACACTCGATTGAGTATGATTGTTGTAAGATGAATTAACTTTTGAATGGATATGTATTCAATTTAATACTTATTTGATTTCAAAAACCTAATAACTTATTATTCTCTGAGATAAATAGTTGGAAGTTCAGAGTTTTACAGGTGTTTGTGGGTATCACCATTAGAAACCCTCATGAGACTGCAACTCGTCCTCTATGGGCCACCTAGGGATTTAAAGGCTTGTTGCATATGCTAAATGCAATTGTGATTTCTTATGAAAGTAGAGTAGTTTAGGTTTTTGAAATCAAATAAGTATTAAATTGAATACATATCCATTCAAAAGCTAATTCATCTTACAACAATCATACTCCAGTGAGTGTGTGAAATAGCCAATGTTAATGGTAAATGTGATATGCATGCTTCAAATAAGTAAAATTCTCATAACCTTACAATAATAATCATTCAATTTCTAATAAAGAATTAAGTATCATAAGCTTTCCCTTTGGTACAAATCTCTACTACTTTGAAGGCATCACATGATATCAAAAGGTCTTTAATATTGGTTGTAATGGGGCTGTGGGATATTGATTAGCTAAAGAATGAAAGGGATAGGAGATTACACAAGTTCTAAAGACTTCATAGAGTTAAAGACATAATACTATTTTGTAAGAGACACTTCTCAAAAACCCATAGAAGCATATAAAAAGTGGCCAACTATTATTGTGTTGGCCTTTAGTTTATTCTAACCTTTGTTTTTAATATCTAAGCTTTGATCTTTAGACTCAAGATTTTTTTTACTTCTTTTCTTTTTTTTTTGAAATTTTCATTACTCCATAAATTTGTCTTATTATTTCTATCCCAAAATTTTAAGAAGTATCTCTTGCTCATGAAATATGTCTTTTTAGCTCTAATTCATCTTTAGAATAGGGGTAAAGATATAATTATATTTAGTCTAGATGAGAGATGTGATTACCAAAGAAAACAGTTAACCAATGTAGGCTCAAATTGGCTCATTAAAAGGATGTTCTCCTAGAACGTCAATTGGGGAACCAGCTTATTTAGCTTTGTGGTGAAAATTCTAATGCCTTAACCATTTCATAAGTGATGCTTAATCAGTCGTTCACCTTGAAAGACCTCAAGGGAAAGTTGATATGGAGCCTCCATGAATAAGCTTGAGAACTCCTTTGTATATTCAAACCCCCAACACATTAACATTAAGACCAATTTGGATTCAACCCCTAAGGAAGGTTAGAAATCATATTGCTTAGATAAAATGATCAAGAATTAGAATAAAGAAAACTGAGTTTCTAAACTCTCCAAAGCACATGATCAATCGACTTGATTGTTTCTTCAAGCATGTATTCTACACAAGAATACAAAGATAACATTGATTCTAGCAAGAATCAAACATAAGAGTAAACACTCTTAATTTATCAATCCATGATAAAAAGTTTTCATAATATCCAATCTCTCCTTTTGGTTACATTATGATAGCCTTTATATAGGCTTCTTGGAACATCCTTCTAAGAATAGGAAAAGCCAAAAGCCAAATAATGTAATTAAAGACCATCAATACCTGACAATTAATCTTAGAACATCCCTCCAAGAACAGGAAAAGCAAAAAGCCAAATAAGATAATTAAAGACCATCAATACCTAACAATTAAAGGTAATCAATATCTTTAATGGTGTATATTAAAGACAAACTTAGCATATCTTAAAAACTTAACAAACTAAATTTTAGGCTTAATAACTACATGAATAGCTCAAATACATAAAAAAAAAAATTAAACTAATGGACTCTAAGTGAAAGTTGGACAGCTCATTAGGAAACCCATTAAACATACTTAACTAAACCCATTAGTAACAAAAATTAAAACCCAAATTTTATTCAGAAATCTGAATTCCAACAGCAGTATATTTGCATCCCAAATTTGGCCTTGATAATGAAAAAATCAACTCAAGCTTATAAAATAGAAGTTGTAACTATGAACGCTTTCTAACATATCATGAATCACCTCAATCCGAGTTCTGTAACGAGAGTTATGGCCCAAATAGTATAGACTACTCTATTAGTGCGAATTAAATATTCATGCTCCTTTGATTTCTCATCATTATCATTATCAAAATTGTTATTTTATTCTACATCAGATTTTATCTTAATTAAATTCGTGTTCTTTTATTCTAAATTTCTTACTTTCTTATTATTCTTGTGTTTATTATTCTAGTTCTTGAGTCTTGTTCTTACTTCCTTGACTAAATTCTAAATTCCTTGTTGATAAAAAGAAAAAAAGGCTATCATGATGTAACCAAAAGGAGAGATTGGATATTATGAAAACTTTTATCATGGATTGATAAATTAAGAGTGTTTACTCTTATGTTTGATTCTTGCTAGAATTAATGTTATCTTTGTATTCTTGCATAGAATATATGCTTGAAGAAACATTCAAGTAGATTGATCACCTGCTTGTAATTGGAGTTTAGAAACCAAGTTTTCTTTATTCTAATTATTGATCATTTTATCTAAGCAGTCTGATTTCTAACCTTCCTTAGGGGTTGAATCCAAATTGGTCTTGGGGTTTTCATGTTAATGTGTTGGGGGTTCAAATATACAAAGGAGTTCTCAAGCTTATTCATGGAGGTTCCATATCATTTGGTATTAGAGCCTTGGCTCTAGATCAAGGGTTGATGTCTTAGGGTTTTCATGTTAATATGTTGGGAATTTGCATATATAAAAGGGCTTCTCAAGCTTATTCATTGAGGTTCCATATCATTTGGTATCAAAGCCTTGGTTCTAGAATAGGGGTTGATTAAAATTGGTCTTGGGGTTTTCATGTTAATGTGTTAGGGATTCGCATATACAAAATGGGTTCTCAAGGGGTTAATCAGAATTGGTATTAGGCTTTCATGTTCATGTGTTAGGGGTTCTCATATACAAAAGGGGTTCTCAAGCTTATTCATAGAGGTTCCATATCAAAATTTCTAATATAAAATTCTTTCATATTGAAATTAAAATGATTATCAAGGTAAAGGTATAAGAACACATTTATTCTAGCATACTTGTCTTTCTATAGAACAGTCATGGCTATTATGAGAAAAGAGTTGAGTATAATCATTGTGAAAATAAATTAACTAAAGAATGTCATCAAAATTTAAATCAATACTCATTACCAATCAAAGCCAGGACATTAAAGCTCAATTCTCATCACAGTATTTGGAATTTTTTTTTTTGAAAACTAGAAAAGAAAATCACAAAAAATATAGATACATATCAAGAGTACGAAAGTAACTCTTTACTCCGCTATCTGAAATTTTAATGAATCGGACTTTAGAAACACTTGAGAAAACACAATTTTTTTTTAAAAAATAACAGTTTCTCCACCCCTAAACTTAGTTGAGACATTGTCCCCAATATCTACTATAGATAAATAAGAAGTATAGGATTTTGCTTGATCAGGTGTAACAAAGAAATGCAGTAAGTAAAATCATAAAAGATAAGGAATTTATAATAGGAGATTTAGATCTATTACATGCTTCTTGCTCCTATTGTCCTTAGGGCACTAGACCACTTGCTTCACCAATGGAATCTCAGCACAAATTTCTTTAATCATTTCTTTCTAAATTTTTTCTATTTTTTCTTTTATAGCTGGTAATAATAATTGCTCCTCAATTTTCTTTTGACTTACTTCTTGTGATAAAAGTAAGGAATTTTTCTTTATTTTTTATTCTATTTTGAAAAAAAATCAATCTCCTTTAATCTTGGTTGAGATATAAAAGAGAAATGTATTACTGTCCCCTCCTTTTTTGATGTTATTCCCTATTCAAAAATTTCTTTTATAGGGTATAACATATGCAAAAAAGGATTTCCTAATATGATCGGATGAGATAATCCTCTAACCATTATAAATGGTAGTTGAAAGCATATTTCTTTATTGCATACAACAACATAAGATAATTTATATTTAATCCTTAATCTTAAACCATTTAAGCCTTATTATCGCAAGCCATCTCCAATGGACCTTCAATATCGAGATACTTCATTCAATTATGTCTCTTATGATGGGACATCTTTAGTTGAATGGAATATTGATGGTTTATCTAAATATCAAATTAAAAATGTCATACATTATGTGACTATTTATGTGACTATGTATGCCAATGCCTCTAAAGAAAGAGGAAATTTTGATGATACAGTAGCCAAGGCAATTGTAGCAGGCTTCACAGGCCAAATTAAAGGTTAGTAGGATTTCTATTTATCCCATGAAGTAAAAGTACAAATTTTAATGGCAGTTAAAATAGAGACTATTGTTTCTCAACAGCCAGGATAGCAACCTGTCACTAGTTCAAGAACTATGTCAAATGCTGTCAATACTCTATTATATATGATTTTATTGGCTCTACCACTTCTTATTTAGATAAATCACATGAGTTGTTAATGAATTTTCAATGTCCTGATTTATCTCATTTTAAGTGGTATAAAGATGTCTTCTTATCTACTATCTACATCAAAGAAGACAATAATAATGACTTTTGGAAAGAAAAGTTTTTATCAGGATTACCGCCCTTATTTGCTGAAAGGGTGAAAACAAGAATAAAAAATAGATAGGATGGAGCAATTCCTTATAATCAATATACATATGGAGAATTAACAGCAAAAGTACTAGCAGAAGGAATAGCATTATGTAATGAAATGAAATTACATAATCAACACAAAAAAGATAAGGCAATAAGAAAGAGGTTGCTTGGAGACTTTTGCGAGCAAATAGGTTATCAACCTTTATTTTCTTCTTATAAGAAGAAAAAAGCTTATAAAAGGGATAATTATCCTTCAAAGCACAAGAGAAAAAATTATAAAAATTCTGATGGTAAAAAGAGAAAAAGGCCTTTTCAAAAGGAAAATCAAGATCTAAAAAGAATATAATCTGCTACAAATGTGGAAAACTAGGGCACTACGCTAATAGGTGCAAACTTAAATAGCAGATTCAAGCTTTGTCATAGATAAAGATCTTTAAAAGTCTTTAATCAATCTATTTATTACTGAAATAGATTCTGAAAAGGAAGATTTTGAAATAAATGTTATAGATTATACATTAGAATCTGATTATAAATAAGAATCCTCCTCAAGTAGTTATTGAAAATAAAAGCTGAGTTTGTTGTAAATAATGAAATAAAAGAAAAAGAGTGCTTAAAGAAAGAGAGTGAAAAGAAAAAGAGTGCTTAAAGAAAGAGAGAATTAGTAAGTGAGGAAGAAAATGAACTTTCAAATTAGAGAAAAGAAATAATAGAAAGTTCAAATAAAAAGATTGAGAGTGAAGAGAGAAAACAAGTGAGCATAGTTGAAAAAGAAAGTATCAAGGATGTTTTATTTTCTAACACTAACAAGCTTGAATTTTCTTTGTTTAATTTATTTCTCTTTTTTGGGATTTTAAAGAAGGATTTTCATGGAAGAAAAGAGGTGATAAAAGCAATGCATTTCCTACCAAGTGCTCAAGTCAAGATTTGAGGATGAATCATACTAAGGAGGGAGGGAATGATGAGAATCTATATACCTTGCAAGAAGCTTGCAAATACATGCATGATAAAGATTTCAAGAAGGTTCTTCAAGGTTGTCATTTCTATCAAGATAGCTTACAGAGGCATGCAATATAACCATTGTACATGATTGATGGATCATTCAAGAAGAAAATAAGGTTGTATAAGGTTTCTTATATACCAATCAAAGATATTTGGATCATGAGATTTGCATATGGATCCAATCATATTCAAGGAAGCTTCAAGGGCCTAATCAATCTATTCAAGCCCAATGTCAACATGAAGAGGCCAAATTAAATTCCAATTTGCTTGGGCCTAATCTATTCAAGTGTTTACAAGGCTGCCATTCTTCATTCAAATTGGATCCTCCATATTTGGGCTTTTCAAATTCAATTTATCATGTTTTATTTAGTGTTTGGGCTGCCTCTGTTATGTATATAGCCCAAGAGTTGTTTAAACTAATTTATTTTCATGTTTTAATTAGTATTGGGCCTATTTTATGTTAGGTCAAAGGCCTATCCAAATTTTATATTTTAATTAATTAGATTTTAGTTTCTAGTTAAGAAATAGCTTTTTTTGTATAAGAAGGTGATGAGAATTCATATACCTTGCAAGAAGCTCACAAATACATGAATGATAAAGATTTCAAGAAGGTTCTTCAAGGTTGTCATTTATATCAAGATAGCTTACAAAGGCATGCAATACAACCATTGTGCATGATTGATGGATCATTCAAGAAGAAAATAAGGTTGTATGAAGTTTCCTATAAACCAATCAAGGATATTTGGATCATAAGCTTTGTATATGGATCAAATTGTATTCAAGGAAGCTTCAAGGGCTTAATCCATCTATTCAAGCCCAATGTCAAGATGAAGAAGCCAAATTACATTCGTATTTGCTTGAGCCTAATCTATTTAAGTGTTTACAAGACTATCATTCTTCATTCAAATTGGACCCTCCATATTTGGGCTTTTCAAATTCAATTTATCTTGTTTTATTTAGTGTTTGGGCTGCCTGTGTTATGTACACAGTCCAAGAGTTGTTTAGACTACCTTATTTTCATGTTTTAATTAGTTTTGGGCCTATTTTATGTTAGGTCAAAGGCCCATTCGAATTTTATAGTTTAATTAATTAGATTTCAGTTTCTAGTTAGGAATTAGTTTCTAAATTAGGAATCTTCAATCCTTATATTGGAAGATTTCCTAATCCTTAGCTAATTCTAATTTAGGGTTGAGACTCTATATAAACTCAACCATTCATGTAAAATTAAGTTAAGTTATGATCAATAAAAATTCAGTTTTCTTAAGAGTGTGATCTTTTGGTTTTGATTTTTGCTTGAATCAAGTTCATACAATCAAAACTAATTACTTTGTGCGTATTTATTCCAAGGTTCTCTTTGACAATATGGTATTGTGTCGTGGAGATTATCATCCAAAGGTGATTATTTTCCAAGGTGCTCTATCACTGGTTGGATTTGGATCGCGAACTTGGGAAAACCCTAATTTAGCTTTCCAAGGATTTGCTTCCAAGCATAAAGATAATTGGGTCTCATGTTTAATATACTTAGGGTTTGTATCAGAAGGATTCTTAACTTATTTTAGAATTAAGTTCTAACTTAGTTATTATTTAGGAAATAGTTTCTAATTAGGAAGCTTCAATCCTTGTATTAGAAGATTTCCTAATACTTAGCTGATTCTAATTTAGGGTTAAGCCTCTTTATAAACTCAACTATTCATGTAAAATTAAGTTAAGTAATGATAAATAAAAATTCAGTTTTCTTAAGAGTGTGATCTCTTGGTTTTGATTCTTGCTTGAATCAAGTTCATACAATCAAAACTAATTACTTTGTGCATATTTATTCCAAGGTTCTCTTTCACGAGTTGGTATTGTGTCGCAGAGATCATCATCCAAAGGTGATTATATTCCAAGGTGCTTTATCACGGGTTGGATTTGGATTGCAAACTTGGGGAAAACCTGATTTAGCTTTTCGAGGAGTTGCTTCCAAGCATAAAGATAATTGGGTCTCAAGTTTAATATACTTGGGGTTTGTATCAGAAGGATTCTTAACTTATTTTAGAATTTAGTTCTAACTTAGTTATTATTTAGAAAATAGTTTCTAATTAGGAAGCTTCAATCCTTGTATTGGAAGATTTCCTAATCCTTAGCTATTTCTAATTTAGGGTTGAGCCTCTATATAAGCTCAACCATTCATTAAAATTAAGTTAAGTTATGATCAATAAAAATTCAGTTTTCTTAAGAGTGTGATCTCTTGGTTTTGATTCTTGCTTGAATCAAGTTCATACAATCAAAGCTAATTACTTTGTGCATATTTATTCCAAGGTTCTCTTTCACGAGTTGGTATTGTGTCGCAAAGATCATCATCCAAAGGTGATCATATTCCAATGTACTCTATCATGGGTTGGATTTAGGTTGCGAACTTGGGGAAAACCTGATTTAGCTTTCCAAGGAGTTGCTTCCAAGCGTAAAGATAGTTGGGTCTCAAGTTTAATATACTTGGGGTTTGTATCAGAAGGATTCTTAACTTATTTTAGAATTTAGTTCTAACTTAGTTATTATTCAAGAAATAGTTTCTAATTAGGAAGCTTCAATCCTTGTATTGGAAGATCTCCTAATCCTTAGCTAATTCTAATTTAGGATTGAGCCTCTATATAAACTCAACCATTCATGTAAAATAAAGTTAAGTTTTGATCAATAAAAATTTAGTTTTCTTAAGATTGTGATCTCTTGGTTTTGATTCTTGTTTGAATCAAGTTCATACAATCAAAGCTAATTACTTTGAGAGTATTTATTCCAAGGTTCTCTTTCACGATTGGTATTGTATCGCAGAGATCATTATCCAAAGGTGATCATATTCCAAGGTGCTTTATCACGAGTTGGATTTGGATCGCGGACTTGGGAAAAACCTAATTTAGCTTTCCAAGGAGTTGCTTCCAAGTGTAAAGATAATTGGGTCTCAAGTTTAATATACTTAGGGTTCGTATCAGCAATAGAGAGCTTTCAATCTGCAATCGTCGTGGGCGTGACATTTTTTAGCTTTTCAGCCTTAGTGCAATTTCTCCTTATGGCCATGTTTGAAGCTTAACTCTCCATGTTTTTGACCCCCATTACTTGGAATGTGTTTTAACCTCTTCTTTTTGACATTATGTTTGAACGTGTTGATAAAATCCTTGAAGCTTCCTTGAATATGATTAGATCTATATGCAAAGCTTATGATCCAAATTTCCTTGATTGGATTTTAGGAAACTTCATGCAATCTCATATTCTTCTTAGATGGTTCAACAATCATGTACAATGATTAGATTGCATGTCTTTGTAGGCTATCTTGGTAGAAATGGCAACCTTGATGAACCTTTTTGAAATCTATAACTTGCAAATATTTGTAAGATTCTTACAAGGCATCTTGATTCTCATCATTCCCTCCCTCCTCAAAATGATTCGACTCAAATATGGACCTACATGAACAAAACAAGAATTAGAATAAAAATTTAAAGAGTTATCACAATGTTCACCTTGAGATTGCAACTTGAGGGCCAATTCATGAAAGCTCAAAGGTTTATGCATATAGATAGGAACATGTACAATCAACACATGTGAGCAAGTTTTTCCAAAAATAATTCCTATCATAGCTTCCTTCTCCTTGGTTACTAGGATTGTATTATTTGTAGAATTTACAACATCTTGTTTGCTCCATGACAATCCTTCCTTGAAATCCTAAAAGAAAGAAACAAGAAAACTAGACAAAAAAAAAAAGTAAGTTTGTTAGAAAACAAAGTCCTCTTTTCTTTTTCACTCATATAAACTTTTTTTTCTTTCTTCAAATCATCACTCTCTCTTTTTCTTTCCTCTAATTTTTTTCTTTTTACTTTTTCACTTTCTTTTTCTTTTGGCACGTCATCACTCATATGCTTTTCTTTAATCTTGTTTTCTCTCTCCTTTTGAATTATTCTTAGCTTAATCTCATAGATTTCTTTAGGTGAAAGTGGTGCAAGAGTTATTAATGAGAATCCATATACCTTACAAGAATCCCACAAATATTTGCAAGATAAAGATTTCAAGAAGGTTCTTCAAGGTTGTCATTTCTATCAAGATAGCCTACAAAGACATGCAATCCAACCATTGTCCATGATTGGTGAATTATCCAACAAGAATATGAGATTGCATGAAGTTTCCTACAATCCAATCATGGAAATTTGGATCACAAGCTTTGCATATAGATCTAATCATATTCAAGGAAGTTTCAAGGATTTTATCAATATATTCAAACCCAATGTCAAAATGAAGAGATTAAAACACATTCCAAGTGATTGGGGTCAAATACATGAAGAGTCAAGCCTATTTACATGGCCATGAGATGAAAGTGCACAAAACCTGAAAACTGGCAGTGTCATGCCCGCAATGATTGCATATTGAAAGCTCTTTATTGCAAGCATGACAGCATTGTGAGAACATGGGCTGTGTAATTCATTTTATTTTCTTATTTTTGTTATTTTACTTTAATTTTAGATTTTTTGGGTCCCTATCAATATGATATAAGCCCATAGTTAATTAAATTAAGTTTGCTTATGTAATTAATAATTTTTGGGCCTATTTATGTTAGGTTTAAAGCCCAAAATGAATTTAGGTTTATTTCTTATATAGAAATCAGTTTAGGAATCTATTTCTAACTAGGAAACTTTAAAACCCAATGTCAAAATGAAGAGATTAAAACACATTCCAAGTGATTGGGGTCAAATACATGAAGAGTCAAGCTTATTTACATGGCCATGAGATGAAAGTGCACAAAACCTGAAAACTGGCAGCGTCATGCCCGCAATGATTGCAGATTGAAAGCTCTTTATTGCAAGCATGACAGCATTGTGAGAACATGGGCTGTGTAATTCATTTTATTTTCTTATTTTTGTTATTTTACTTTAATTTTAGATTTTTTGGGTCCCTATCAATATGATATAAGCCCATAGTTAATTAAATTAAGTTTGCTTATGTAATTAATAATTTTTGGGCCTATTTATGTTAGGTTTAAAGCCCAAAATGAATTTAGGTTTATTTCTTATATAGAAATCAGTTTAGGAATCTATTTCTAACTAGGAAACTTTAATCCTTATTTAGGAAGATTTCCTAGTCCTTAGCTAATTCCAATTTAGGGTTGAGCCTCTATATAAACTCAACCATTCATGTAAAATTAAGTTATGTTATGATCAATAAAAATTTAGTTTTCTTAAGAGTATGATCTCTTGGTTTTGATTCTTGCTTGAATCAAGTTCATACAATCAAAGCTAATTACTTTGTATGTATTTATTCCAATGTTCTCTTCCACGAGTTTGATATTGTGTGGTAGAAACCATCATCCAAAGGTGATCATATTCCAAGGTGCTCTATCACGGGTTGGATTTGGGTCGCGGACTTGGGCAAAACTTGATTTAGCTTTCCAAGGAGTTGCTTCCAAGTGTGAAAATAATTAGGTCTCAAGTTTAATATACTTGGGGTTCGTATCAGTTTGGTATCAGAGCTTAGGCTCTAAATTAGGTTATATCTTTCCATTTTGTTTGTGTTTTCCAATTTCATTTGTGTTTCTTGTTTTTGTTTGTTTTGGTGTTAGTTTAATTCCTTTGTTTTCATCTTGTTAACTCTGTTTGTTCATGTTTCAGGTCTAAAAATAAAAAATTAAAAAAAAATCATTTTACCTTCTTTGATTCGTGTCTTATTTTCATTCATCTCTTTGTTTCCTACCCTATTCATATTTCTATTACTTGTTTCATTGGAAGGTCAAAACCATACTTCCTTGGGAACCAATTTTAATTCAAGAAGAAAGAAGGGAGGATTCACCCAAGGTTGAAGATTTCAAATTCGATTTGCCTTCTTGTATTTGAGCTTCAATTTGTTTATTAATTTTCCTTTCAATTTGTTGCTATAATTATAAAAAATAAAAGAGAGAGAGAGAGAGAGAGAAGAAAAAAAAAGAGAAAATCAGAATTTAAAGGAAAAGCAAAAAAAAAAAGTAAGGAAAATTCGCCACAAAGGAAAGAAAAAGTAAAAAGTGTTGAAATCTAACTTTTTGCCAGCTGTTAAAGAAAAAATAGAAAAAATCCAATGAGATAAGGAAAAAGATATATGTGTAGAAATTCCCAATGCCTTTTGGAAATGGCAAAAGCATTTGATATCTCTGCCTTATGAACTAGACTTTAGTAAAAGACATATTCCCACTAGAGCTCATCCTATTGCAATGGGACCCAGGCATCTTGAAATATGTAAAAAATAGATAGTTGAGCTAGAAAGTAAAGGACTTATTAGAAAAAGTCATAGTCCTTGGAGCTGTCTAGTATTTTATGTTGAAAATGCTGCTAAGTTGGAACGAGGTATTCCTAGGCTTGTCATTAATTACAGGCCATTAAATAAAGCCTTACGATGGATTAGGTATCCTTTACCTAATAAAAAGGATCTATTAAACAGGCTTTATGATGCCAGTATATTTTCAAAATTTGATATGAAATCTGGTTACTGGCATATTCAAATAAATGAAAAGGACCATTATAAGTCAGCTTTTCACTGTTCCTTTTGGGCATTATGAATGGAATGTTATACCCTTCGGGTTAAAAAATGCCCCCTCAGAATTCCAAAGAATTATGAACAGTATTTTTAATGCTTATTTAGCATTTACTATTGTTTATATTGATGATGTGCTAGCATTTTCTAGCAATCTAGATCAACATTTTAAGCATTTGAATATCTTTATAAAGATTATTAGAAATGCAGGATTAGTTTTGTTGGCCAAGAAGATAAAATTATGCCAACCAAAGATCAAATTCCTAGGACACAACATAGAAAAAGGCACTATTATTCCCATAGATAGAGCCATTCAATTTGCTGATAAATTTCCTAATTAAATCAAAGATAAAATCCAATTACAAAGGTTTTTAGGGAGTTTAAACTATGTTGCAGAATTTTATAAAGAATCCTCCAGAATGACCTCAGGCTCATTCCTTAGCCATCCAAAAAATAAAGTCTAGAGTCAAAGAACTTCCTTGCCTAGCCATTCCTCATCTAGAAGCCTTTAAGCTAGTTGAGACTGATGCATCTGATAAAGGTTATGGAGGAATATTAAAATAAATAATAAATAATAAAGAACAGTTGGTTAGGTTTATCTCTGGTATTTAGACAGGACCTAGAGTCAAATTCTCTACAATGAAAAAAGAACTATTATCTGTAGTTCTATGTGTTCAAAAATTCGAATCAGATTTATTAAATCAAAAATTTCTTATTAGAGTTGATTGTAAATCTACCAAAGACATCTTATTAAAAGATGTAAAAAATATTGCTTCAAAACAAATATTTGCTAGATGGCAAGCTATTTTATCTGTATTTGATTTTGATATTGAGTTTATTAATGGTTTATCTAATTATTTGCCTGATTTCCTAACCAAAGAATTCTTAACAAGAAATGAGTTCGAAAGGCAAGGGACCAGTAACTCCCTCTAAAAGGACTTATGAGTCCTCTATAGGTGGTTATACTCAAGAAGACCGTCTAAGAAGTGATGCTTATAAAATCAGCATCAAAGCAACATCTGAAAAGGAAAATCTATACCCTTATATTCCCATCTCCTATTATTTTTTGCTTATTATTGATGCAAAACATGTAGTGTTAACACCTTATGAGGTGGCTGAAATTTATACAAAAAATTTTACTACAATTCCTAAATATTATGATTACTATCAGAAGATTTTGCATGAAACAGGTTCTTTTATTTTCTCATCCACAGAACGGTATGAAGGAGAATTTGCTTATAGCAAATTTATTATCAAGAAAATAATTACTCTAGAAGAATGGGGCAATGATCCCTTTATCTCCAAAGAAGTCCATATGTTTTCATTTTATCGATCATTTAATTATTTTGACTACATGCAGGCTTAGACAAGAGCATTATTGATATAGAAACTTGGACTTGAATTAAGTTGTAAGGAACTTGGGCTGTACATGCTCCAAAGCTTTGGTGTCCTTGCAAACCCTCACTAGCCAAATTCACTAAGCCTTGTAGATGATGGATTAAGGCTTGTTGAAGCTTCTTAGAATGAGATCTTGTTATAGGTCCTTGAGGCATACTAATTGGACTAGAAACCTCTTAAACTTTATCCTTGCCTTCTTGATCTCTCTCATCTTCATGATGTTGAATCCGCTCCACTTGGTGTGTAGGCCGATCCATAACATTTTCCCTCTCCTCAAAAGGATTCGTCCTCAAATCAAAACCATCACCTATATCAAAAGGACTCAAATCAGCCACATTAAAGGAAGTACTAACATTATACTCACCTGGCAAGTCCACTTTGTATGCATTGTCATTAATTCTTTCAAGGATTTGAAAAGGACCATCTCCTCTTGGGTTTAGCTTAGATTTCCTTTGAAGTGGAAACCTCTCTTTGCGAAAATGTACCCACACCCAATTCCCAGGCTGAAAAATCATTGGCTTCCTTCCTTTGTTCACATGTGAAGCTACTTTAGCATTTTGCTTTTCAATCCTCTCCTTAACTTGCTTATGTAACTTCTTCACCAAATCTGCTTTAGAATCAATATCAACACTCACAAAATTGTTAGGTGGCAATGGTAATAGATCAATAGGAGTAAGTGGATTAAATCCATAAACAATCTCAAATGGAGAACAATGAGTAGTGCTATGAATAGCCCTATTGTAAGCAAACTCCACCAATGGTAAACAATCCTCCCATGTCCTAATGTTCTTTTCTATAATTGCTCTAAGCAAGGTAATCAAAGTCCTATTTACTACTTCAATTTGCCCATCGGTTTGAGGGTGACAAGTAGTTGAAAATATCAACTTAGTTCCTAACTTTCCCCACAACACACGCCAAAAATGACTTAAAAACTTAACATCTCTATCACTAACAATGCTCTTAGGTATGCCATGTAAACGCACAACTTCTTTGAAAAATAAATCAGCAATCAATTGAGCATCATCAGTTTTATGACATGGTATAAAATGAGCCATTTTACTAAATCTATCAACCACAACAAAGATACTATCACGACCTTTCCTAGTTCTAGGCAATCCAAGCACAAAATCCATAGACAAATCAGTCCAAGGTTCATTAGGAACAGGTAATGGTGTGTATAACCCATGCGGTTTCAACCTAGACTTAGCTTCTCTACATGTAATGCAATGCTCACAAACTTTATGCACATCATGTTTCATACCAGGCCAAAAGAAATGTTCTAATAGTATATCATAGGTCTTATTGACCCCAAAATGTCCCATTAGGCCCCTCCATGTGCCTCCTTAATCAACAATTCCTGCATAGAACATTTAGGAATGCACAGTCTATTTCTTTTGAACAAAAATCCATTAAACAAGTAAAAATCATTAGAAACAGCCCCATTATTACAAGAAATGTATATATCACTGAAATCAGCATCATGATGATACAATTCTTTTATAAACTCAAAACCTAGCAATTGAGCACTAAGTGAGTTAAGTAAAGTGTACCTTCTAGATAATGCATCAGCAACCACATTCTCCTTACCTTGCTTGTATTTAATCACATATGGGAATGTTTCTATGAACTCCACCCATTTAGCATGCCTACGGTTCAGCTTGTCTTGACCCTTCAAATGCTTTAAGCTTTCATGGTCAGTGTGTATCACAAACTCCCTAGGCCACAAATAATGCTGCCATGTTTTTAATGCTCGAACCAAAGCATATAATTCCTTGTCATATGTTGGATACTTCAAGGCTGCTCCACTTAACTTTTCACTAAAATACATTAGCGGCCTTTGATCCTGCATCAAAACAGCTCCAATGCCTATGCCACTAGCATCACATTTAATCTCAAAAGTTTGATCAAAGTTAGGTAAAGCAAGCAAAGGTGCATTACACAATTTAACCTTAAGCTCATTAAATGCATGTTCTTGTGCATCACCCCAAACAAATCCAACATTTTTCTTAACTAACTCATTCAAAGGTGCGGCTATAGTGCTGAAATCCCTAATGAATCTCCTATAGAAACTAGCAAGCCCATGAAAACTCCTCACCTCACTAGCACTTTTAGGTCTCGGCCACACCTTAATGGCTCTAACCTTGTCTTCATCAACCTCAATACCTTGACTAGATACAACAAAACCAAGAAAATTAACCTTATCCATGCAAAAGCTACACTTCTTAAGGTTAGCATACAACTTTTCCTACCTAAGTTTTTCTAGTACAAGTCGCACATGCATGACATGATCATCTAAGCACTTAGAGTAAATTAGAATATCATCAAAATAAACAACAACAAACTTACCCAAGTACTCACGCAACACATGGTTCATTAATCGCATAAATGTGCTAGGTGCATTAGTAAGACCAAATGGCATGACAAGCCATTCATACAACCCATACTTGGTCTTAAAGGCTGTTTTCCACTCATCACCAACATTCATTCGAATTTGATAATATCCAAATTTCAAATCAATTTTGGTAAACAAAGAAGAACCATATAACTCATCAAGCATGTCATCTAATCTAGGAATAGGATGACGATACTTTACAATGATTTTATTGATGGCTCTGCAGTCCACACACATCCTCCATGTTCCATCCTTCTTTGGTACAAGAATAACAGGAGCCGAGCAAGGACTAAGACTCTCCCTCACATACCCCTTAGCTAGCAACTCCACTTGTTTTTGGATCTCCTTTGCCTCACTTGGATTCGTTCTATATGCTGGCCTATTGGGTATAGCTGCTCCAGGAATGAAGTCAATTTGGTGTTTTATGCCTCTAATTGGTGGTAAACCACTTGGCATCTCCTCGGGAAACACATCTTCAAATTCCTGCAAAAAATCATCAAACACACTAGGCAAAGATGGGTTAAGTTCATTAGTTGCTAAACAAGCCCCTTTGCACAAAAAGACAAATATAGGCCGATTGGAATACAAAGCTTGCCTAACCTCACTTGTCCTAGCTATCAAACTCACATTCTTGGCATTTTTCTCTCTAGGCCGAATCTGCTCCTTTTTTTTCTCTTCCCTCTTTCTTTTCACTCTTTTTATTTTCACTCTCTAAAGTTCTTTGTTTACTCTCTTTCTCTTTCTTTTCAGCCTCAACTCTCATCCTTTCCATTTTACATTGCTCTTTATACACTTCTCTTGAGGAAAGTGGTGTTAAGATTGTCTTCCTACCATCCTTGGCAAATGAATACCTATTGAGGTACCCATCATGTATAGCCCCTCTGTCAAATTGCCATGGTCGCCCAAGCAATATTTCTCCAGCATGCATAGGCACTACATCACATAACACCTCATCATGATACTTTCCAATTGAAAATGAAATCATGGCTTGTCTATTCACCTTTACCTCACCACAATCATTAAGCCATTGGAGCTTGTATGGACGTGAGTGTGGTATAGTAGGCAGCCCCAACTTGTTAATTAAAAGAGTACTCACTGCATTGGTACAACTCCCACCATCAATTATCACACTACAAGCCTTGCCTTGAACATGACACCTTGTATGAAACAAGTTGTCCCTTTGCTCCTCATGACACTCCTCCTTCAATTGAGTACTAAGAGCATGCCTTGTGACCAGCAAATCACCTCTTATTGGCTCCTCTATGCTCCCCTCACTACAATCCTCTAATTCGGGCATCTCTTCCTCTTCACTATCATTGCTGCCCCTTTCATCATCTGTCACTACTTCTCCATTCCTAATGACCATAGTTCGTCTATTAGGACACTCCTTGCTTACATGACCTACTCCTTGGCACTTCCAGCACTTAATATCTCTATTTCTCCCCTTAGGCTCTTCGGGTTTGGATTTTTCTTTGGAATTTGAATCTGCCCTTCCTTTTGCAACATCATAGGCAGCCTTGTTCCCACCTTTAAACTCACCCTTTCCATCCTTTTTCCAAGTAGAATTAGAGTTGAAATAAGGCTTAGAAACATACCTTGCTGGTCCTCTTCTTTGGAGTTGTTTTCCTACCTTGACTGCAATGTGCACCATCTCCTCTAACCCCACATATGGTTGCAAATCAACTCGGTCAGCTATGTCTTTGTTCAAACCAGCCAAGAAACGTGCCATGGTAGTCTCCCTATCCTCCTCTATGTCAGCCCTAGTCATAAGCATTTCCATCTCCTTGTAGTAATCATCCACACTTCTACTTCCTTGTTTAAGAACTTGAAGTTTTTGCACAAGTTCCCTATGAAAATGTCTAGGCACAAACCTCTTTCTCATTATAGACTTAAGGTCATACCAAGTCTCTATTGGGTACTCCAAGTTTTCCTTCGACTAGTCACCAATTGTTCCCACCAAGCTATGGCATAATATACAAATTGTGAAACAGCAAGCTTGACCTTCTTTTCCTCACTAAAATGGTGACAATAAAATATAAGCTCTACCTTCTTTTCCCATTGTAAATAAGCCTCTGGATCTGTTGTACCTTGAAAGGTAGGTATCTTAAGTTTAATACTCCCCAAATTCCTATCTACAAAATCTTCATTGCCTTGGTTTCTACCATAGTATGGATTCTCTTGCCTTCCTCTTCTACCTCTACCTAAGCCTCGGCCTCCTCTACCTCTATTTCTGCCCATCCCAACAATAGGAACATCTTCATCATCATGGTAGCCAAGGTCTTCATCTTCCCAGTCATGTTGAGGTATTTGGTTTCTACCTCCCCCTCGCACTTCATTGTAGTTTGGAGTTGCTCTTTCAACTGCTTGCAACCTTGCATCCATGCACTCTAATGCATCCCTCATAGCCTCCATATTTTTGTTAAAACGTGCAAACTCTCCTTGTTGAGCCTCACATAGTCTAGCCTCATCAACATCGACAACCTCATTATTTCCACTTTGGTTTGACATTGCTGCGAAAGAATGTTAGTAAAACAAAGAAAAATAATTCAAAGGACCTCACAAGCACTCCCTCACGTGTTTTGCACTCAAATGATGGGGATGGTCACTTGAGTTTAACTCAAGCAAATATTTCACTCACGGTTTCCTCACACCACTCTAGCTAATTCTTTTATGTTCTTAGGTGAATCACACTTTTAGAACTGTTCAAATAGCTTGTCATGTGTAGAATTTCAAAACTAAAATTGCAAAAACAAATTTGAAGCAATTCGGCCAAACAAGAAAAAAAAAACAAATAAGAAGCAATAAAATTAGGAAAACTCAATTAGAAGCAAAGGACATGTAAAAAAAAAAAAAAAGATCTGACCAGAATAGGAAAGAAATGATTTTAGAAGGTATTTTGAAAGAGGAAAGAAAAAAAAAATATCAAATCTGCATTGATAATTGATATCACTTAAATGAGCAAGGAATGTAATGATATGCAAAATCCAATACAAGATATAATAAAATCTATTCAGATATGACAATTATAAACTAGGTAAGAATAGCAAATCTAAATCAGAATCAAATCTGATTAGTATATCAGTCACCCACAAATTCTGGATTCTTCCTTTTTTTTTTGAATACTTTCTTCTTTTCTCTTTTTTTTTTTTTTTTTTTTGTAAAACGAATTTTTTTTTTTTTTAACCTTCAACTATAAACACAAAATCTGAATTTCAGATTGCGAACAATTGAATTAATTCAAAGAAGAACAAGAACAAGACCAACACAGGAAATCAGAATTGAAGAACATGAATTATAGAATGATAAAACCTGATCACAAAATCAGAATTTCAGATTGCAAACAATTGATTTAATTCAAAGAGGAACAAGAACAAAACAAACACAAGAAATTCAGAATTGAAGAATGTGAATTATAGAAAGATAAAACCTGATCTAGAGCCAAGCTCTGATACCAAATGATACAGAAACCTCCAAGAATAAGCTTGAGAACCCCTTTATGTATTTGAACCCCCAAAGCATTAACTTGAAAACCCCAATACTCAATTCGGCAACAACCCCTAAGAATGGTTAGAATTCAGATTGCTTAGATAAGATGATCAAAGAATTGGAATAAGGAAAACTTGTTTCTGAATTCCAATTTCGAAACACTCCACAAGAAGATGATCAATCTACTTGAATGTTCCTAAAGCATGTATTCTACACAAGAACACAAAGATAAAAAAGCAAACAGCCTTTTAGTTTAATAATTCAAACATATTCTGTCCAAAAACACGCAGCCAAGGCTTATTAATAGCCTTTACAAAGAAAACCCTAATGAGCAAGTTCCCATTAAATGACAAGAGTTGACAAATCAAACTCTAAGATTAAGAACTAATCTGATTTTGTTAAAACTAATTTAATCTAGCCCATAACTAATATGGCCCATTACAAACTTAATTAAACCCATTAGTAACTTGGACTTGAATTAAGTTGTAAGGAACTTGGGCTGTACATGCTCCAAAAGCTTTGGTGTCCTTGCAAACCCTTACTAGCCAAATTCACTAAGCCTTGTAGATGATGGATTAAGGCTTGATACAAAAACCTCCAAGAATAAGCTTGAGAACCCCTTTTTGTATTTGAACACCCAAAGCATTAACTTGAAAACCCCAATGCTCAATTCAGCAACAACCCCTAAGAATGGTTAGAATTCAGATTGCATAGATAAGATGATCAAAGAATTGGAATAAGGAAAACTTGTTTCTGAATTCCAATTTCGAAACACTCCACAAGAAGATGATCAATCTACTTGAATGTTCCTAAAGCATGTATTCTACACAAGAACACAAAGATAAATGCAAACAACCTTTAGGTTTAATAATTCAATCATATTCTGTCCAAAAACATGCAGCCAAGGCTTATTAATAGCCTTTACAAAGAAAAACCTAATGAGCAAGTTCCCATTAAATGACAAGAGTTGACAAATCAAACTCTAAGATTAAGAACTAACCTGATTTTATTAAAACTAATTAAATCTAGCCCATAACTAATATGGCCCATTACAAACTTAATTAAACCCATTAGTAACTTGGACTTGAATTAAGTTGTAAGGAACTTGGGCTGTACATGCTCCAAAGCTTTGGTGTCCTTGCAAACCCTCACTAGCCAAATTCACTAAGCCTTGTGGATGATGGATTAAGGCTTGTTGAAGCTTCTTAGAACGAGATCTTGTTATAGGTCCTTGAGGCATACTGATTGGACTAGAAACCTCTTGAACTTTATCCTTGCCTTCTTGATCTCTCTCATCTTCATGATGTTGAATCTACTCCACTTGGTGTGTAGGCTGATCCATAACAAGGCTTGTTGAAGCTTCTTAGAATGAGATCTTGTTTTAGGTCCTTGAGGCATACTGATTGGACTAGAAACCTCTTGAACTTTATCCTTGCCTTCTTGATCTCTCTCATCTTCACGATGTTGAATCCACTCCACCTGGTGTGTAGGCTGATCCATAACAATTATTATATGACAATAGGCAACAAAAGCATAACTGGTGGGCTCAATTCTAGCTGGAAGGAGATGTTGCCATCCCCTCATGGTTTATTGATTGGTTCTTTAATTGGGGAATCTTTCCTATCATGCTCCCTGACAAAGTAAGAACTGTTTATGAATAGTTTGTGAAAGAAAATCCAAACACAAAAATCATTGACTCTCATTTGCCATTTGGTACAAAATACCATGGATAATTAAATGGGACTAGTAAATATTGTGCAAGAAACATCCTAAATTTAGTGAAATAATAGAACGAATTCCTTGGTTAACTAGAAGAGTATTAATCAAATGGTGGAACAAATTTAATTTCTTTGATGACTCTTTAGTTTATTCAGATAAAGGAATAATTATTTTGGATAAAAACAAAGTAAAAAAGATGATGAAGCCCATAAATACCTTATACTAGGTCAATTATCATCTTCAAACTTATTTAGTTTGTTCTGAGATCTTTTGGAAAGCATTCCAAAAGAAGAATTAAAAACCCAATTTCTTTTGGCCCTAATAGAAAAAGAGGAAGTGGGCTCCTCTAGCAAGACAAAACCTAAAAGCAGACATGACTGCATCACAGACAAAGAAAGCATAGATGAAGATGACTGCATGTTAGAAGACTGTCTGTCACTTGAAGATTCGTAGGATCCTTTTGATTTGGACCTTAATAATGTAATCCAGCTGTCTTCAAAAGATGCCTTATCTCTAGGCAATAATTCATCCTTTTCTGAGTATGTGCCAGCTCAAGCCTTATCTCTAGACAAGAATGCACTCCAGCTCAGATCACTATCTTTGCCTTAATTATTAGTTTAACTTTTTTTCTTCTATATAAGTAGGTTAAAGTTTCATTTGTAAAATCATCAAAAAACTTTAAATTGTATTTGCTAGGTGTTCTTTGTAAAATATTTCTCTAATTCAGTTTTAAGTGTGTAAAAGAATATAGAATTGAGAGTAATCTTCCTCTTCTCTGTTCTATCATTTTGATTATGTAAGTAATAAATTATATGTTTTTCTTATTAAAAGTTCTTATTCTTGTTTATTTGATTTGGTCTATACATTTATATTATCCTGTGTTAGACTATCTCTTAGCTATATTGTTAAGATTTCTCATTCTCTAACGCTAGCTTCCCCTATTGGTATCATCTTCATCTATGCTTTCTTTGTTTGTGATGCGGTGATGTCTGCTTTTAGGTTTTGTCCTGCTAAAGGAGCCCACTTCCTCTTTTTCTGCTAGGGCCGAAAGAAATTGAGTTTTTAATTCTTCTTTTGGAATGCTTTCCAAAAGATCTCGGAACAAACTAAATAAGTTTGAAGATGATAATTGACTTCGTATAAGGTATTTATGGGCTTCATCATCTTTTTTACTTTGTTTTTTATCCAAAATAATTATTCCTTTATCTGAATAAACTGAAGAGCCATCAAAGAAATTAAATTTGTTCCACCATTTGATTAATACTCTTCTAGTTAACTAAGGAATTCGTTCTATTGTTTCACTGAATTTAGGATGTTTCTTGCTCAATATTTGCCAGTCCCATTTAATTATCCATGGTATTTTATACCAAATGGCAAATGAGAGTGAGTGATTTTTGTGTTTTGGATTTTCTTTCACAAACTGTTCATAAACAGTTCTTACTTTGTCAAGGAGCATGATAGGAAAGATTCCCCAATTAAAGAACCAATCAATGAACCATGTGGGGATGGCAACATCTCCTTCTAGCTAGAATTGAGCCCACCAGTTGTGCTTTCGTTGCCTATTGTCATATAATAATGCTCCTATCCAAGCCTGCATGTAGTTAAAATAATTAAATGATTGATAAAATGAAAACATATGGACTTCTTTAGAGATAAAGGGATCATTGCCCCATTCTTCCAGAGTAATTATTTTCTTGATAATAAATTTGCTATAAGCAAATTCTCCTTCAGACTGTTCTGTGGATGAGAAAATAATAGAACTTGTTTCAAGCAAAATCATTTGATAGTAATCATAATATTTAGGAATTGTAGTAAAATTTTTTGTATAAATTTCAGCCACCTCATAAGGTGTTAACCCTGCATGTTTTGCATTAATAATAAGCAAAAAATAATAGGAGACGGGAACATAAGGGTATAGATTTTCCTTTTCAGATGTTGCTTTGATTCTGATTTTATAAGCATCTCTTCTTAGATGGTCTTCTTGATTATAACCGCCTATGGAGGAATCATAAGTCCTTTTAGAGGGAGTTGCTAGTCCCTTGCCTTTTGAACTCATTGTTAAGAATTCTCTGGTTAGGAAATCAGGCAAAGAGTTGGAGGAATCATTAATAAACTCAATATCAAAATCAAATACAGATAAAATAGCCTACTATCTAGCAAATATTTGATTGTATGAACTTGATTCAACCAAGAGATCACACTCTTAAGAAAACTAAATTTTTATTAATCAAAACTTAACTTATTCTTATATGAATGGTTGAGTTTATATAGGGGCTCAACCCTAAATTAGAAACAACTATGGAATAGGAAATCTTCCTAAACAAAGATTGAAGTTTCCTAGTTAGAAATTGATTCCTAAACAAATAATAAGTTATAACTTAGTTGGACTACTAAATATGATAATTTTAAGGCCCAAAAAATCTAAAATTGAAGTAAAATAACAAAAATCAAAAAATAAAATGAATTACGTAGCTCTAGCTTTTGTTGGGCTTGCAATGCTGTTGTGTTCACAATAGAGAGCTTTCAATCTGCAGTCGTCACAGGGGTGATGTTTTAAGCCTTAGTGCAATTTCTTCTCATGGTCATGTTTGAAGCTTGACTCTCCTTTTTTTTTTTACCCCCATTACATGGAATGTGTTTTAACCTCTTCATTTTGTCATTGGGTTTGGACAAGTTGATAAAATCCTTGAAGCTTCCTTGAATATGATTGGATCCATATGCAAAGCTTATGATCCAAATTTCCTTGATTAGATTGTATGAAACTTCATGCAATCTCATATTCTTCTTGGATGATTCAAAAATCATGTACTATGGTTGGATTGCATGTCTTTATAGGCTATCCTATTAGAAATGTTGCTTGAAGTGCCTTTTTGAAATCTTTAACTTGCAAATATTTGTAGGATTCTTGCAAGACATCTTAATTCTCATTAGCATGACTTGCTCTAAGCAATGGAGAGAAGGACCAATGAAAGAATGGATCAACTTGAGTAAAGAAGTGTTTGACTTGAGCAAAGAAGTATTGAGCGAATGGACTAGTTAGAAGCTTTAATCATGACTGGACAGCCACTGAATTTTCCTAGACAAGCTAGATGTGTACCAAGGAGAGTGCAGGATGAGATTGAAGATGAAGAGGAAGAAGAAGTGAGGCCAAGAGTGATATGAAACCCTAAGAGACCCACCTTGAGACCCACACACCGTTGCGCTTGCTATTGGCTTTGAGGAAAGCCAAATCATATCTGAACCCAAAAAACCTCAACCCTTTGATGAACCCATGTCAAAGAACCTTGGTGATATGAATCCCAAACGACCTACTTTGAAACCCAATACCTTTACGCTTGGAAGCGACTCCCTCCAAAAGCCAAATCAAGTTTGCAAGGAAAAACCTCAACTTATTATGAACCTGTGTCAAGGAACCTTGGTATTTTGTGAACAAAACAAAGTGATTAACTTTGGAAGTTCGGATTGTTGGTTCAAGCAAGAACCAAAATTGAGAATTTTCTCACAAAGCAAAAGGCTATGTTTTCGAATTATCAAAAGTCTCCCTATTTCCTAGATTAGCTAAGTATTTATATCATCTTAGTTAAGTTACAAACCCTAAAATTCTTACTAACTAAAATTTGGACTTAGACTTAAATTAAATAAACTAAAAGCCCAAATAACTAATTAAAATATTAAAGCAAAAAAAGGATCGATATGGACTTAATAGCCCAATGACAATATGAGAATAAAGTAAAATAATTAAATTTGAAAATAGAAAGCATAGGCAACCTAACCCATTATGTGCAGCTCGCTTGATGCCTCAGCCCAGCTCGCTTGATGCCTTAACCCAGTTTGAATGAAGAATGGCAGCCTTGTAAACACTTGAATAGATTAGGCCCAAGCCAATAGGAATGTAATTTGGCCTTTTCATCTTAACATTGGGCTCGACTAGATTGATTAAGCCCTTGAAACTTCCTTGAATATAATTGGATCCATATGCAAAGCTCATGATCCAAATATCCTTGACTAGTTCATAGGTAATATTATACAAACTTATTTTCTTCTTGAATGATCCATCAATCATGCACAATGGTTATATTACATGCCTTTGTAAGCTATCTTGATAGAAATGACAATCTTGAAGAATCTTCTTGAAGCCTTTATCATTTTATGTATTTGTAAGCTTCTTGCAAGGCATATGGATTCTCATCATTCCCTTCCTCCTCAAGAGGATTCATCCTCAAATCTTGACTTGAACAATTGGAACAAGGGAATGTGTTGCTCCTACCATCTTTTTATACATCTAACTCAGCCACATCTTGTGCTTCCTTTAGGATTTCTAAATGAGTATTGATCATTAAAACCTTTTCATGAACAACAACAACAACGGTTTCTTCTTCATTACCAATTAAAGAATGTCCTAGGCAACAAGTCACTAGCATAAATTTAAGCAACTTCATATGTAGCTTGAACCAGCCTAGCTATGATGACTTCTCTGCTATTTTCTTGATCACTTACATCTTCCAAAGAGGGCGTGCTTTCATTGTCATCATCCTTGTCAGTTTTAGAAAAGAGCTTTCCATTGAATGTAATCATCACCCTCTTATTAGGACATTGGGAAGCTATATGACCTGAAACCAAACTCTTAAGGCATTTAATATCATGAGAATGGTTTAGAGCTTTAGATTTACCTCTCTCCTTCTCCTTTGACATTGGTACAGCTTGTCCCTCTCTTGAGTCGAATTTGGACTTGGAATTAGTTTCCTCATCTTCCTTCCAACTTGATTTCCATGGCTTGAATGAAGATGAACTTTGATTGTTGCCCATATACCTAGGTTACTTCTCAACCTTAATCGCCATATCCCTAAGGTGACATCTTCTTTGAAATTCATTCCACCTTTTGTCCATCTTTTTGTTAAGTTATTCTAGGAACTTGATACTAACCCCAAACAACCTGTTTTAAGACCCAATATCTTTGTGCTTAGAAGCAACTCCCTTGGAAAGCCAAATCCAGTTTGTAAAGAAAATCTCAAACCAATGACGAACCTGTGTCAAAGAACCTTAGTATGTTGTGAATGAAACAAAGTGATTAACTTTAAAAGTTTGGAATATTGATTCAAACAAGAACCAAAAGCTAAGAAATTTCTCACAAAACTAAATTTTGAATTATCAAGTCTGTTCTATTCCTAGATTAGCTAAGTATTTATATCATCTTAGCTAGGTTACAAACTCTAAAATTCTTACTAACAAAATTCGGGCTTGGGCTTAATTTAAACAAAGTAAAAAGCCCAAATAACTAATTTATACTTAAAACAAAAAAAAGAATAGATATGGGCTTATTTAACAAAATTAGCCCAATTACAAAGTGAATTTCGAATTTAATTTGATTGACCCATTCGAAATCCATCCTTGAAGCTTGAATCTTCATGTTTTGTCTTTTAGCACTTGAATCAAATTAATCAAATCTGAATTTGAATCTTGAATCCCTAATTTGATATTTGACTCCTCTTTGCAATCTTCAATTATGAATAGATTGTTCCATAAGCCTTGCATCAAGCCTTGAATTGCATCTTTGAACTTCTTTGTCCTTGCTCTTGTAATTGGCCCATTTGGCAAAGTCATTGGATCCTTGCTATTAGCCACTTGGGTTGCATCAGAACTCTAAGAAATTTTGAACATCATCTCTATGTTTGGTACTCATGGTGAAAACCTGAAAAAAATATTAGTAAAGCAAAAACCTTACGTCACTCCCTCACGTGTTTTCACTCAAAATAGATGACACTCATGTTCACTCATGTTTATTATCACATAATCAATAGGCTTTTCTCTAAATAAATTCACACTCTTGCCATTTACCTCTCAATTCTCTCTTATAGTTGTTACAAGAGCCAATTTCCAAACTACACAAAATTTTTTTTTTTTTGCTCAACAATTAACCAAGATTTAAAAGTGAAATTTGACACAAATTTAAGGCAAAACAGGAATGAGAATACCTAAAATAATAACCCTAGACATTTTCAATAATGACTGAACAAAGATACCAAACACAAATTTTGCTAATAAATTGGAAAAACTATAAAATTAAATAAAAATAAAATAGATAACAAGATGAGAAAAACACAACTGCCAGTACTCAAAATGGAGTTTTCTACAGAAAATTACAATCAAATGAAATTTACTGAGAAATCGAAAAAATGCGAATTTCGAGGCCTAAATGATGGAATTTGGCCAACAAACAATGGACATTACAAGCAAAGCTTGTGTTTTTTTTTTTTTTTTTTTATCATTGGCCTAGTTTCCTTTGAAACTATGTACTCAAAAGGGTAAAATAAATGCAACTTTCTCAATACTAGAATTTTTTTTTTTTAATTTCCGAGAAGAAACATATAGCTACTATAGAATTAGGGTTAGAAATAGACAAGGAAACAAAGATATCAATGAAAACAAAAAGGAAACAATAAAAGAAAAAAAAAGAATCAGAATGGGATAAGGAAACTCAAACTAAAATTGGAAGTAAATCCTAGCTTGTTTTTGGAAGGTAGGCTTGATTTGGTCAACTCCTTGATTCTCCTCGATTTGATTTGATTCCAATAATCTTCCATTTTTTCTTTCACTCTAGAATTGGAAACAAATACTATATATTTCTATATATTTTGATTTGGCCAAGATTCTTTCCTTTTTTTTTTCTTTCTTTCCTTGGCCGATTTCTAGATTCTTTCCTCTTTTTTTTTTCCTTCTTTTTTTCTTCTAGCCAAATGCTTTTTTTTTTTTTAAATTCAGCAACAATTCAAAAGAAAAAAAATAAAGAAATAGAAGATCAAACATAAGATGCCAACGAAAACACAAAGAACAAAAGGAACAGAAACACAAATGGATAGAAGACAGACAACCAAAATAGAATGGATCGATGAATTTAGATTTTTTTTTATTTTCAAATTCAGACCTAAAATCACAAGGAAACAGAATTAATAAAAATGAAAACAAAGGAATAAAAAAAATGAATCAAATGGAAATGAGAAAAAATAAGCGAAACACAAAACACAAACAAAATGGAATAATATAATCTGATTTAGAGCCAAAACTCTGATACCAAACTGATACGAACCCCAAATGACCTACTTTAAGACCAATATCTTTATGCTTGGAAGGTACTCCCTCAGAAAGCCAAATCAAGTTTGCAAGGAAAAATCTCAATTCAATGAAGAACCTATGTCGAGGAACCTAGGTATGTTGTGAACAAAACAAAGTGATTAACTTTGGAAGTTTGGATTGTTGGTTCAAGTAAGAACTGAAATTGAGAATTTTCTCACAAAGCAAAAGGCTATATTTTCGAATTATCAAAAGTCTCCATATTTCCTAGATTAGCTAAGTATTTATAGTATCTTCGCTAAGTTACAAACCCTGAAATTCTTACTAACTAAAATTTGGACTTAGGCTTAAATTAAATAAACTAAAAGCCCAAATAACTAATTAAAATATTAAAGTAGAAAAAGGATATATATGGGCTTAATAGCCCAATGACAATATGAGAATAAAGTAAAATAATTAAATTTGAAAATAAAAAGCATAGGCAGCCTAGCCCATTGTGTGTAGCTCGCTTGATGCCTTAGCCCAACTCACATGATGCCTTAGCCCAGCTCATTATATGCAGCTCACCCAACGCCTTAGCCCAATTTGAATGAAGAATGGTAGTCTTGTAAACACTTGAATAGATTAGGCCCAAGCCAATAGAAATATAATTTGGCCTCTTCATCTCTACATTGGGCTTGAAAGCCCTTGAAGTTTCCTTGAATACAATTGGATCCATATGCAAAGCTCATGATCCAAATATCCTTAACTAGTTCATTAGGAAACTTTATATATAACCTTATTTTCTTTTTGAATGATCCATCAATCATGCACAATGGTTGTATTGCATGCCTTTGTAAGCTATCTTGATAGAAATGACAATCTTGAAGAATCTTCTTGAAGTCTTTATCGTGTATGTATTTGTAAGCTTTTTGCAAGGCATATGGATTCTTATCACTTGGTGTGATTTGAACTCACGAAGTAATTAGCTTTGGAAGCTTTGGGCTGATTCTTGCCAAGAACCGAATTTGAGAGTAAAACTCAAAAAGAAAATTCATAAATTCATCAAAAAGTTCTGATTACAATGTTAAGTGGTCTTTTTATGTGAAAACCACTTAAGACAATTTCTCTAGGAAGCTAAAACAACTTTAATTTGGATTTGGGCTTAGTTACATGTAAAACAAGCCCAAATCTATTTAATATGATGTTTAAACATAAAATTAAGAGGAAATTATGCAATGGACCCATTTTTTTGTCTTTTTAACATTAATACCCTATGTTTTGAATTTTCAATTTTCTGCTAATTTGTTTTTCTATTTTTACACTTTTTCCAGCTAAAACTATATCTTTTTATGTTTTTCTATTCTCAAGCTTTGAGCTAAGTTTTTTTTTCTTTGTTTTGAAATTTTGCATCATCATTTTTTCTTGTATGTTTTCTTCTTTTAATATTGCATCATTTCAGTATGATGGATCTATAATTCTTGATTTTGGCTTCAAAAATTCAAATATGCAAGCGTTTTTCTTCATATAATGGAGCTGGTGGATGAGAGTTTTTATTTCCTCTATCTTTGATTGCTTCTATTTTTGGCAAATTTGAAGGGTGGCTAGATTTTGGTAATTTATGCTTTTATGTTGATTGCTTTAGTTTGATGATATTATAGTTTAAAGAAGAGACATTAACTGAGAATTGTAGACTTGAGAAAATTGTAGATGATGATGGGTTTGTAGGAAAAGATGATTTTGAAAGGTGGCTAGTGGTTAAAGAGTGGGTTATTTCTATACTTTTTTTTATTTGCACATTAAAATAATTAGAAATCATGTTAATTAAAAATTATCTAATTAATCACTACATATCAAAGATTCAAGTTTTAAAAAATACCCATTTTGACATGTATCTATTGGGCATAACCCTAGTTACGCATGTTGATTTGCACATTAGAATAATTCAAAATTATGTTAATTAAAAATTATCTAATTAAAGACTACATGTCAAAGATTCAAGCTTTGAAAAAAAAAAGGAACATTTGGACAAGTGTCGATTAGGCATAATCCTAATCTAAATAGTCAAACTTGAGTAAGAATAACATTATCAAAGAAAAATGTTGAGGGTGTTAAGTCTCCAAAGAAGAGGAAATCATCTATTTCTTGTATATATTAAGATATACCTAAGATATACTTATTATACACTTGAAATAAACCAAAAATTTACCTAAAATATACTTATTGAATACTATTTACTGTTAATCCTAAAAATTATTTATTATTTTTTTAGTATAATTTTTTTATCTAATATATTCCAGATGTATTCCTTTTATTTACTTATATTTATGTAATATTCAATATCCAAAAAATTTTGAAAATATGTATCAAATCATAAGAGCCAATAAATTATAAGAATAGACTTTTGTAATTTAAACATTGTTTTATTAAATTTGTTTACATTTTAATCTTAATTTTGATGATGATTCTCACTATAAAAAAGAAAAAGAAAAAAAGAATGCTGATTATGCTTCTTCAAAGAAGAAAAAAGTTAAGATTGTTAAGTCTTTCAATGAAAATGAAAGCATATAATTATAGTGTATATTTAAAATATACTCATTATTTTCTATTTACTGTGAATTTTGAATTTCGTTTATTATTTTTTATATCATAATTTTTCAATCCACACAATAAAAGTGATTTTTTTTTTATTTTGAGTATATGTTTGGTCTATTTTTTTTATTTTTGTTTTTTTATTTTCACATTAGAATAATTAGAAATTATGTTAATTGAAAATTATCTAATTAATCACCACATATCAAAGATTCAAGTTTTGAAAAATATCCATTTGAACATGTGTTGATTGGACATAACTCTAGTTACACATGTTGATTTGCAAATTAGAATAATTGAAAATTATGTTAATTAAAAAATATATAATTAATGACCATATGTCAAAATTCAAGTTTTGAAAAATACCCATTTGGATATGTGTGAGTTGGTGGCATTAATTATCCATGTTACTAACTATCTAATTAATCACCATACGTCAAAGATTCAAGTTTTAAAAAATATCCATTTGGAGATGTGTTTATTGGGTATAACTCTAGTTACACATATTACCTATTCTTTGTATTACTCAATTGATATGGATTTTAGAGCACCAGCATTTTATATTTATTAGGTTGTGTCTTAATTAATCAGAGGTTGATCATTGTTGATTTTAGTTTGATTATTGGTTGATAACAGGTTAATTACATGTTGTTTACAAGTTGATTGTTGCTTTTTGCGTATTTTAGCATTAGTATTGCTAAAATATTAGTTTTTTTTTTGTTGTTTAGATTATTGATTTGTTGTTGATTGTTGATATTTTATAGTTGATTATTGATTTTTGCATATTTTAGTATTAGTATTTTTTAAATACTGTAATTTCATAGAGATGATGGAGTAATTTGAGAATTAGGTTGTTTTTTAGTATTGACTACTAATAAATTTTTTCAATTCTATTGGGATTAATTAAGTGACAAAATTATTAATTAATTTTCATAATAAATATATAAGATTCTAAAAAACAAAAAAAAATATGTATAAAAAAATTATGTTTGTTATTGGTGGTTAGTGATACTGAAAGGTACAAGCGATGAATGTTATTAAATACTAGTGATTTATATATGTATATGTGATTTTATTATTGTAGATGATTTATTTTATTTATATGAGTTTATTAAAGTACCTGAAAATAAATAAATTTTTATTTGCAAAATAAAAATAATTTTTTAATGGCTTAATTTTTTTAAGCATATATATATATATATATATATATATATATATATATATATAGAGAGAGAGAGAGAGAGAGAGAGAGAGAGAGAGAGAGAGGTTAATTAAAAGATGAAATATTTACAATAGTTTTTAGCTAGAAATTAAATAGTGGGGAGAAGAGAAAACAATGTAATTCAACATGTGGCAACTTTTAGTGTGATACATGCTATATTTCATGGGTTTTAGCTTTATATAGTACAACGTGTTTTGTATAGTAGAGCGTATGAAAGTAATAAATATAAACTGTAACATATAAAAGTTAAATTTAAAAAGTGAGAGTATATAAGTGTGATATTGTTTTTAGGTATTTCTATAGAAATCTCTAAAATTAATTAAGTATGGGCTTAATACTAATTTGAAAGGCCCAAACTCATACAAAATCACATTAAAGTAATTATTTCTAACTATAGAATTAAACCCAAAATCTGGACAGCCCCATATTAATTCCCATGAATTTAGATCTTCATGTTTTCTTCCACAATGCTTGATCTGAATCTTGGAATCCCAATTGGTTACAACCTTCAATTGTGGACAAATTATTCCACAATCCTTGTATTAATCTGGTAGGCTTCAGGATCATTTCTACCTTTAAATGTAGGAATTTTCAATTTGATACCTCCATTCCCCTCTTGTCTTCTATCACTCCTATTTCCTATTCTTTCAAAATTTTCTTCTTCTTCTTCTCAATCACCATATGACTCATTGTCCTCCTCTTGATGGACCCTTCTTTGCCTAGCTGGTTGTGGTGGATTAGTAGCATTAGGTGGCTGCCCCCTTATGATCGAAACCTTGAGTCTCTACAACCTATCATCCATACTGCCATACCTTTTATTCATGGCTTGTAATAATTCAGTCAAGGCATCAATTCTATCAATCTGTGGTTGTGCGTTGGAAGGATCACCCATCTTGAATTTTTTGAAAAACACAGGTTAGCAAAATAATTTAAAACCTCACTTCACTCCCTCACGTGTTTCACTCAAGTATTTAACACTTAATTTCACTCGTGTTTCACTCAAATTAATTGGCTTTTCACTAGTTGAGCTCACACTCTTGCTTTTTTTTTTTTTTTTGCTCTCAACTCTCTTATAAAGTTCTTACCAAGGGCCAAGCTATAAGCAATTTCCAAAGTAATACAATGTCAGCCCAATAAACACTAAGAGATTCTTGAAATTTCTTTGACACACACAAGAAGCAAAGACCATGTTAGAAAAAAAAAAAAAAAAAAAAGGTTTAGCACAAGGACTAGGAATTTAATGAAAGAAAACGAACAAAGAATGATATATCAAGACACAAGAATTTCAGATTTTGAACACAAGATCAAATTCAATTCAATAGGAAGTTGAAAGATCAAATTCTCCAAACTGTAATTTTGTTTTCTAATATGGGATGATGAATCAATTCATCAAATTTTCTTATCCTCCTTTTTTCTAGGAAGGACAAGCCACAATCAAACAAAGCTCACATTTTTTTTTAATTTAAGATTATTCTCACTAACAAAGTTGAGATTTAACCACAAGAAAACAACATATGGGTATTGAAGAACAAGTACACATGATAATTCAGAACTGAGAAATGACCTAAATTCATCAAATCCAATGAATAGATGAATTTTAAACTCAATCTGATCATAAAATGAAAGATAGGTATCAAGAAACTCAAAGATCACAAAAATTTAAATTAATGATTTTTGGAATTCTTGAAAGACACAAACAAACAAAGAACAAAAGACAATCATATTGGAGCTTATAATTTTTTTTTTTTTTTTATCTTTATGGACTCAAGAATAAGGAAATACAAAAATCAAGAGAAAAATAATCAGAAGAAGAAACAAGTAGGAAAAAAAATGACACAGAAAACAAACACAAAAATATTTAAACTTGATTTAAAGCCAAAGCTCTGATACCAAACTGATGTAAAACCCCAAAAGACCTGCCTTGAGACCCATACACCATTATGCTTGTTAACAGTCCGAGGAAAGCCAAATCAAATCTGAACCTGAAAAATCTCAACCCTTTGATGAACCCATGTCAAAGAAGTTTCAAAATAGTCATGGCAATAAAAAAAATAACTCAATCTTCTTTTCCTAATCAAGGTAGGCTTCAAGATCATTTCTACCTTTAAATGTAGGAATTTTCAATTTGATACCTCCATTCCCCTCTTGTCTTCTATCTCTCCTATTTCCTATTCATTCAAATTTTTTTCTTCTTCTTCTTGATCGCCATATGACTCATTGTCCTCCTCTTGATGGACCCTTCTTTGCCTAGCTAGTTGTGGTGGATTAGTAGCATTAGATGGCTACCCCCTTATGATCGAAACCTCAAGTCTCTTCAACCTATTAGCCATATCACCATACCTTTTATTGAGGCTTGTAACAACTCGGTCAAGGCATCAATTCTCTCAATCTATGGTTGTGAGTTGGAAGGATCACCCATCTTGAATTTTCTAAAAAACACAAGTTAGTAAAACAATTTAAAACCTCACTTCACTCCCTCACGTGTTTCAGTCAAGCATTTGACATTCAAGTTCACTCGTGTTTCACTCAAATTAATTGGCTTTTCACTAGTTGAGCTGACACTCTTGCCCTTTTTTTTCCCTCTCAACTCTCTTATAAAGTTCTTACCAAGAGCCAATCTATAAGCAATTTCCAAAGTAATGCAATGTCAGCCCAATAAACACCAAGAGATTCTTGAAATTTCTTTGACACACACAAGAAGCAATGACCACATTTAGGGAAAAAAAAAAAAAGGTTCAGCACTAGGACTTGGAATTTAATGAAAGAAAACGAACAAGGAATAATATATCAAGACACAAGAATTTCAGATTTTGAACACAAGATCAAATTCAATTCAATAGGAAGTTGAAAGATCAAATTCTCCAAACTGTAATTTTGTTTTCTAATGTGGAATGCTGAATCAATTCATCAAATTTTCTTATCCTTCTTTTTTTTCTAGGAACAACAAGCCACAATCAAACAAAGCTCACATTTTTTTTTTTATTTAAGATTATTCTCACTAAAAAAGTTGAGATTATTTAAGATTATTCTCACTAAAAAAGCCACAAGAACACAACATATGGGTATTGAAGAACAAGTACACATGATAACTCAAAAATGAGAAATGGCCCAAATTGATCAAATCCAATGAATAGATGAATTTTAGATTCAATCTGATCTTAAAATCAAAGATAGATATCAAGAAACTCAAAGATCACAAAAATTTAGATTAATGATTTTTGGAATTCTTGAAAGACACAAACAAACAAAGAACAAAAGATGATTAGATTGGAACTTATAATTTTTTTTTTTTATCTTTATGGACTCAAGAACAAGGAAATATAGAAATCAAGAAAAAAATACTATGATGTCTTTAACTCTATGAAGTTTTTAGAACTTGTGTAATCTCTTATCCCTTTCATTCTTTAGCCATATCAATACCCATGGCCCCATTACAACCAATATTAAAGACCTTTTGATCTCATATGATTCCTTCAAAATAGTGGAGATTTGTACTAAATGGGAAGCTTATGATAATTCTTTATTAGAAATTAAATGATTGTTATTATAAGGTTATGAGAATTTTACTTGTTTGAAGTATACATACCATATTTACCATTAATATTGGCTATTTCACACACTCACTTGAGTATGATTGTTGGAAGATGAATTAGCTTTTGAATGGATATGTATTCAATTTAATACTTGTTTGATTTCAAAAACCTAATAACTTATTGTTCTCTGAGATAAATAGTTGGAAGTTTAGAGTTTTATAGGTGTTTGTGGGCATCATCACTGGAAGCCCTCACGAGATTACAACTCATCTTTTATGGGCCACCTAGGGATTTAAAAGCTTGTTGCATATGTTAAATGCAATCATGATTTCTCATGAAAGTAGAGTAGTTTAGGTTTTTAAAATCAAATAAGTATTAAATTGAATACATATCCATTCAAAAGCTAATTCATCTTGTAACAATTGTACTCAAGTGAGTGTGTGAAATAGCAAATGTTAATGGTAAATGTGATATACATGCTTCAAACAAGTAAAATTCTCATAATCTTACAATAATAATCATTCAATTTCTAATAAAGAATTAAGTATCATAAGCTTCCCCTTTGGTACAAATCTTCAATATTTTGAAGGCATCACATGAGATCAAAAGGTCTTTAATATTGGTTGTAGTGGGGCTATGGGGTATTGATGTGGCTAAAGAATGAAAGGGATAAGAGATTACACAAGTTCTAAAGACTTCACAGAGTTAAAGACATCATAGTATTTTGTAAGAGACACTTCTCAAAACCCATAGAAGCATATAAAATGTAGCCAACTATTATTGTGTTAGCCTTTACTTTATTATAACCTTTGTTTATAATATCTAAGCTTTGATCTTCAGAGTCAAGATTTTTTTTACTTCTTTTTTTGAAATTTTCGTTACTCCATAAATTTGTCTTATTATTTCTATCCCAAACTTTTAAGAAGTATTTTTTGCTCATGAAATTTGTCTTTTTAGCTCTAATTCATCTTTAGAATAAGGGTAAAGATATAATCATGTTTAGGCTAGGTGAGAGATATGGTTACCAAAGAAAACAATTAATCAATATAGGCTCAAATTGGCTCACTAAAGGGATGTTCTCCTAGAACATCAATTAGGGAACCGGCTTATTTAGCTTTGTGGTGAAAATTCTAATGCCTTAATCATTTCACAAGTAATACTTGATTAGTGATTCTCCTTGAAAGACCTCAAGGGTAAGTTGATATGGAACCTCCATGAATAAGCTTGAGAACTCCTTTTTATATTCAAACCCCCAACACACATTAACATGAAAACCCCAGGATTCAACCCCTAGGGAAGGTTAGAAATTAGATTACTTAGATAAAATGATCAAGAATTAGAATAAAGAAAACTTAGTTTCTAAACTCCAATTTCAAACCACTCCATAAGCAGGTGGTCAATCTACTTAAATGTTTCTTCAAGCATGTATTCTATGTGAGAATACAAAGAAACATTGATTCTAGCAAGAATCAAACATAAGAATAAGCACTCTTAATTTATCAATCCATGATAAAAGTTTTCATAATATCCAATCTCTCCTTTTGGTTACATCATGATAGCCTTTATATAGGCTTCTTGGAACATCCCTCCAAGAATAGGAAAAGCCAAAAGCCACGTAAGGTAATTAAAGACCATCAATACCTAACAATTAAATGTATCAATACCTTCAATGGTGTACATTAAAGATAATTAATTTAGCTTATCTTAAAAACTTAACAAACTGAATTTTGGGCTTAATAACTAACACGAACAGCCCATTAGGACACCCATTAAACATACTTAACTAAGCTCATTAGTAACAAACATTAAACCCAAATTTTATTCAGAAATCTAAATTTCAACAGTAGTATATTTGCATCCCAAATTTGGCCTTGATAATGACAAAATCAACTCAAGCTTAGAGAATAGAAGTTGTACCTATGAAGGTTAGCTTTCCAAGCCATCTTGAATCACCTCAATCTATGTTCTGTAGCAAGAGTTATGGCCCAAATGGTATAGACTGCTCTAGTGCGAACTCAAACATTTGTGCTCCTTTGATTTCCCATCATTATCATTCTCCCTTTCCTCAAAAAAAAAAAAAAATGATTTATCCTCAAATCTTTGCAATTGTGTTTGGATCAAATATCTTAGAAATTGTGTAAGGATGAAAAAAAAAAGGGATAGATTTATGACAAAAGGAAGATCAAAATAACAATTTTGGACACATAAGAACACAGGAAATTTTTTTTTTTTTTTTACAAGCTTAAACTAAAATAGATTTTAAGGATAATGAAAGCAACTGAAGTGAACCCCAATAATATATTAAAGGGACCCGACAACAATATGTTGAAATCTAACCCTAAAAACTTAACACAAATTTGATACCAACTAATGAGAACTCCACTAATATACTAATGGAACCCAACATCAATACAAAGGAAACCAATTCGTTGAATTGAAATACAATAAGATAAAAAAGGTATAACCAATGCTGATTTTTTTTTTTATCAACAAGGAATTTAGAATTTAGTCAAGGAAGTAAAAACAAGACTCAAGAACTAGAATAATAAACATAATAATAACAAGAAAGTAGGGTTGAGCATGGTACTCGGGAATACCAAACCGAACCAAGGTACTGAACCGAATTAATACTGTATTATAAAAAGTTTGGTACTTAGCATGAGAACTGAACTGAACTGTACCAAAAATTTTAATTTGGTATGGTACTGGTTCTTAGCTTATAACCAAACCAAGAACTGTACCAAACTGAACCGCATTGTATTGAACTAAAAATACTGAAACTGAACCGATATATATATATATATATATATATATATATATATATATATATATATATATATATATATATATATATATATATATATATATATATATATATATATATATATATATATATATATATATATATATATATATATATATATATATAATGTAAACAAATTACACACCCATCAAATAATAGAGCCCATTAAAATAAGTATGTTATTTAGGTCTATTAAAATTAAAAATACTATACAATTGGGCTTAGGCCCATTGCAGATGATAATAATAATAATAATAATAATAATAATAATAATAATAATAATAATAATAATAATAATAATAATAATAATAATAAAAATTATGGATGCAAGCAGAAGGCGAGGTCTGCCTATCCCTTTACCCTAAATTTCTTCCTCCGCCGCTAGAGAGAGAAAATAAGCTCTCTGCTTCTCTGCCATCTCCATTTTTGTCTTCTTCAATCCACCATATTGAAGATGTTCCTAGCCCAGATCCTCCTATCTTTGTGCTCATATTCTTCTTCTTATTCTGATTCTTCTTAGTTTTGCAAAATATATTCTCTAGTTTCACATCTTCTTCTTATTCATTCTCACTCTCACTAATTTCTGAGATCGAGCATCCATTCTCACAAAACTGCTTCTTTTATTCTCTGTAATTCCAAATTCCCTCTCCATTCTCACAAATTCTTCTCTTTCTCTCACTCACCTCTCAGATCGAACTTACGCAGCTCAAAATTTCTCTTTTTCTTCTTTCTAATTCCAAATCAGCTCTCCATTTTCACAAACCTTCTCGTTCTCTTGCTCATCTCTGAGATGAAACATACACAAACTCAAAAGCTCTTTTTTTCTTCTCTATAATTCCAAATCCTCTCTTTTTTTTTTCATAGGTTCTTCTCATTCTTTCTCATTTCTCATATCGACTCTATCACAAACCCAAACCCTTCCCTTCATCTAAGGTATTTGTTCATAAATCCCATTAATTGTGCTTGCGTGTTGAGTTACTGTTTGGATTTTATAATTTAGGGTGTTGTAATTTTATGGTTTTAATTTTTTTAATTTTAGTTTTATGTAAATTTAGGGATTCAATTTTTTAATTTTAGGGGTTCTGTAATTGTAGGGTTTTTGTGAATTTTAGACATTTAATTTTAGGGTTTTTGTAAATTTCATGCTCTAATTTTTAATTCAAGTTTTTCTATAAATTTAGGAACTCAATTTTTTAATTTTAGGTTTTTTGTAATTATAGGATTTTTAAATTTTAGACATTTAATTTTGTAATTTTAGGGTTTCTATAAATTTGCTATTCTGATTTTTAATTTTAGGGTTTGGATCAATGAATTACATTTTATGATATGTTGTATTTTTGCTGGATAATTAAGTTTTATCTATTGTTAAAAATAAATTTGTTTGCACAATTTGTACCAGTCTGTGTATGTGATCGTTGGAACTTGGCAACTGTGTCCAACGGTCATATTTGGTTGTCTATAAATATATACCAAATTACCAATGTTGTAAAACATCTTACCTTCCTCATTGTCATCTTACCTTCCTCACTGTCCAAGTACCTTCCTCAATATAAAAAATTCTTAAATTTCTTTTTTAATTCAGATGATATGGATTCTACTAGTAGGTCTAGTACCACATCTAACTTTAGAAGAAATACAAATGTGAGAGCAGATAGGGGAATAAATGGGGGATTAATTAAGTTTAAGAATCATAGGTGTGGTTGTGGTAGGAAGGCTCTTGTGATGATTTCTGAGTCATCTTCTAATCCAAATAAATTGCATTTTCATTGCAACATGTGTGGTTATTTCAAATTTTGGAATCCAACTGAGGATGAAATTAGTTATGCTTCTCTGAATGACTTTAGGAATTCTATTAGTTTAAGAAAAAACAACCACAATTTGTCTTATGAAATAGTTGCTGATGCTGATATGATGATGAAGATGAAATTTTTTTTTGTTGTACTGTGCTTATTTTTAATTGTAATTTTACTTATACTATTGATCTTAAAATGAATGCCATTGTAATTTAGAGTTTTCAATTAGATCAATTATAAATAAAGAGTGAGTTTGTATCTGTTTAATTTTTCATTTTAATGTCTGAATTTAATTCATTTTTGAATTTACTTCATTTTATATATGAATTTAATGTATGAATGCAATTCATGTTCTGAATTTAGTTCATTTAATGTAATGAATTAGTATTCTGAATTCTTTTGTCCCTTTACAAATTTCATCTTAATAAAGCATAAACAACTCATCAAGGTGGGATAATTGATCATTCCTTTTTCTATACAAGTGTGACCAAAATCCAGCTGGCCATTTTTGAGGTATTGTTATTCAATACTTAATTTAATGTGATTAAGTTCATTTATTGAAATGACTTATAGTTGATGATTCTTTGGTTGGTTTCAATGTTTGAGTTAATTTGTTATAATTTGGTTGCTCAAATGCCTTGAAATCTGTTTACGGTCTGAATGAGACTTCTTTTCTGAAAACTAAATTTAAGGTTTCTTTTATGAATTTCCTTTGAATATGATCAAATATTTTCTGTTTATGAATTTCTTTTAAATAAGCCTTATTTTCATAACTGAGTTTATGGTGTGTTTGATGTTTCCTTTTCTATCCAACTCAGTTCATAATCCAGCTGCCTATTTTTGGGATTTTGTTATTCAATATTCAATTTAATGTGATTAAGTACATTTGATATTAATTTGGCTTGAATAAATTGATAATTTGAGTTAATTTGATATTAATTTGGTTTGAATAATGACTTAAAACATTTGAATTAAGTTGATATTAATTTGAATGCTCAAATGCCTTGAAATGATGTTTATGGTTTTAATGAGACTTCTTTTCTGAAATTAATCTATTTGATATTAATCTGTTTATGGTTGCTTATTTGGTTTCACTTTCTATTATTTTTTGTAAGATTGCTAATCATGGTAAAGCAAGGAAAAGATTCCAGCAACAAAAATACAGATGTTGCAGAAGGTTCAACAAAGATTACAATGAGTGGTTTTGTGAAGAAAAGATCTGCACCTAAACCAAAGGTGCAGATTCCAATTCTTCCACCCCCTCCTTGCAAGTCATTCTTCGCATCTGAGTCAAGTTCTGCTGCTACAGATAGTAGCTCCCCTGTTGCCACTCCAACATCAAGATATAGAGCAATTTCTGGAGGTGGTCCTCTACCAAGTGAAACTTCTGCAAGTGCTGCTAGTTCAAGTGCTAACAATATTGAAGGTATAACAAGTTCTCTTCCATCTCCTAATTGTAATCCTGGCCTAATAGTAGTTCAGTACCTGCTGTCCATGTTAAGAAAAATACTAGGTCAGATGTTTGGATTCATTTTGAGAAGGTTATGGATAGTGAGGGTAGAGAAATAGGAAGGGCTAGGTGCTTGTGGTGTCATAAAGATTACCAAGGCTCAAGTGAGGCAGGTACTTCAGGTTTATGGAAACATTTGAGAGAAAATTGCAAGAAATTTCCTTACAAAAAAGAGTTAGTTGAGGCCTTTAGGGAAAATAAAAATACAGCAGGGCAAAAAATACTAAATTTTAGTAAGGGTCAAGCTAGTTTAGAAGGGGAAATGTCTTGTTAGGCTTTTGATCATGAACAGTGTAGGCTAGCCTTAGCTAGGATGATCATTGAAGATGAAATGCCTTTTAGGACTGTTGAAAGAGAGGGGTTTAGGGAGTTTATGAGTGTATGTTGTCCTCAATTTCAAATTCCTTCTAGGTTTACAATTGTTAGAGATTGTTATTCATTATTTTTAGAAGAAAAAAAGAAACTTATAAGCATAATTAAAACTTAGTGTCAAAGAGTTTCATTGACCACTGATACTTGGACTAGTTTACAAAATTTGTCTTATTTTATGTTTAACTATGCATTTCATTGATTCTGAATGGGTTTTACATAAAAAAATTCTTAATTTCTATCTAGTTAAGAGTCACAAAGGGGTTAATATTGGAAATGCTATTGAATTTTGCATGAATGAGTGGGGACTTAGTAAGTTGATGTGCATTACAGTTGATAATGCATCATCAAATGACACAGTAGTCCAATAGTTAAAAAAATTGATGAAAAAGGATGCTTTTGTTTTGGGGGGTGAGTCATTTCACATGAGATGTTGTGCACATATCATCTAACTTGTTGTTAAGGATGGTTTAGATGTCATCAAAGGGGCTGTCAATAGAGTTAGGTCTATTGTTAAATTTGTCAAGTACAGCCCTTAAAGACTACAAGTTTTCAAACAAATTTGTGCAGATTTAGGCATAAAAAGTAAGTTAGGGTTGTGTTTAGACTGTCCAACTAGGTGGAATTCAACATATTTGATGTTGGATACTACCTTAGCTTATCAAAAGGTGTTTGATAAGCTAGAGGATGTAGATAGCAAGTTTGTAGAGTATTTTGGGGATGATTTGCCATGTGATGGGGATTGGCAAAATGTCGCTGTCTTGTGTAGGTTTTTAAAGAAATTTTATGATGTGACTATTAAACTATCTGGTTCTTTGTATTCCACTGCCAGTATTTATTTTCCTGAAATCATTAAAATATTGAGAGAGCTTGATAACTGCCAAAATAGTACAGATTCTTCCTTGTACAGGTAAGCAAATGAGGGCTATGTTTGATAAATATTGGGGATCTCTAACTAAAATGAAAGTGATGTTGTTTGTAGCTGTGTGTTTAGACCTTAGTTATAAAATGGACTATCTTAGGGATAAATACATACAATATTATGGGGAAGAAGAGGCTGAAAATTTGGTTAAAAGAGTGACTAAGGCCCTTAATGACTTAATTGATGAGTACAAGGTTTCTAATTCTATGGCATTAGGTAATATGAGGACATCTATTGATAGTAGCTTGCAAGATGAAAAGATAGATGAATACTTCTTAAGGCCAGCAAACCAAAGGAGGAGATATGAAAAATCTGAATTAGATAAGTATCTAGATGAGTATCTGGAGGAATACTCCATTGAGTTTTATCTCCTTCTTTGGTGGAAATTAAATTCAGTTAGATACCCTATCCTAGCTAAGATTGCAAGAGATGTCTTTGCAATTCAATGCTCCACAGTGGCCTCCGAGTATGCTTTTAGCACTGGAGGTAGGACACTAGACAAATTTAGGAGCTCTCTAAATCCCACAACTGCAGAGATTTTAGTTTGTAGCCAAGACTGGATGAAAAATTCACCTATACGAGTCCAAATTGAGGAGGATTTCAAAGAAATTGAGTGTCTTGAATTAGGTCAATTTCTTTAACTATTTATTGAATTTTTATGAACTGATATATTCTTTTAGTTTTATTGATATTTGTTAATTATTTTGATGTTTTTTCTTTTCAGAAATCACAACAAATCCTAAACTTAGAGAACATATGCTCCCGAGAGCCACTGTGGAAATATAGAACTACTGTAAGTTGAATTATAATATATTTTATATAATCTACTACATTTGTTTAGTTATATAAACCTGCATTTGTTTGTTAAATCTAGTATTTGAGTTGAATTAAATATGGTAGTTTGTATAAAATTATTAATTATTTTGCTGCATTTGATTAAATTTGTTATTGATATTTGTTAATTATTTTGCTGCATTTGGTTTGTTAATTCTATTGTTTAGTTGAATTAAAAATGGTAGGTTATAAACCTACATTTCATTACATAAAAGCTACATTTGGTTTGTTAAATCTGCATTTTCTTTGTTTTTGGCTACATTTGATATGTTAATTCTGCTGTTTAAGTTGAATTAAATATGGTAGGTTGTTAAACCTGCATTTTTTTACATAAAAGCTGCATTAGTTTGTTTTGCTACACTTGATTTGTTAAATTTGTTGTTAAAGTTGAATTAAATATGGTAGGTTGTTAAACTTGCATTTTTTCATTACATAAAAGCTGTATTTGGTTTACTAAATCTACTATTTAATTTGAATTAAATCTGGTAGGTTTGATGTTCAAAATTATACACAGTTTTTCATTTGTTTGAGGAAATGTGTGGTTATTATGTTGTTTTATTAAAGTGGTTTAGATGTAATATAGGTTAATTAGTTAGTTTGGTAATGCCACTCATTTAATCTTTGGTGAATTGTATCTTCTTGTAGGTGACACTTGCTGCACTTCATTGGATAAATTCAATCATTGCTTAAGCTAGCTCTTGCTTTATTGGATTTGAGAATTTTTCCTATTGTCAATTATTTTCATGGATTGTAATATTATTTATTATTGGATTGTAATATTATTTACTTGGTTTGAATTTTTGTATTATTTTGGTTGAGAATTTTTCTTTTTGTTTTAGCAAGTGTATTGGTATGAATGAACATATAATAGATAGGGATCAAAGAAGCATAAATCTATTCGATGGTTTATTAGATGTTTGTAGGTTTTAATTAGGCTATTTGATGGTTTATTACTAATGTTTGTGTTATTCATAATTATTAAATTTACTTTTCAATTGTTTAATTTGTTGTTAACTTCAAAAATGGAATTTTTAGCTTTGAAAATTGAAAATGAAATGAATTGGTTTTAATAGGAAGTACCAAAGTACTGTATTGAACCGAATTAAATTGTTTGTCCCAAAAGAACCAAAGAACTGAACTGTACTGTACCAAATTTTTAGTTCGGTACAGTACAGTTCTTCAACGAAATCAGTTCGGTTCCGGTTCTTTAATTTTAAGGAACCAAAATTTTCAGTTCCGTTCGGTTCTTTTTCAATAACTGAACCGAACCAAACCATGCTCACTCCTACAAGAAAGTAAGAAATTTAGAATAAAAGAATACAAATTTAATTAAGATAAAATATGATCTAGAATTAAGGAGCACAAATATTTAATTCACACTAATAGAGCAGTCTATACTATTTAGGCCATAAGTCTAGCTACAGAACTCAAATTGAGGTGATTCATGATGTGTTGGAAACCTAGCCTTATAATTACAACTTCTAGTTTCTAAGCTTGAGTTGATTCTCTCATTATCAAGGCCAAATTTGGGATGCAAATATACTGCTATTGGAATTCATATTTAGAATAAAATTTGGGTTTTAATTTTTGTTACTAATGGACTTAGTTAAGTATGTTTCCTAATGGGCTGTCTGACTTTCACTTAGAGTCCATTAGTTTTATTTAGTTTATTATGTATTTTGGCTATTCATGTTATCTATTAAGCCCAAAATTTAGTTTGTTAAGTTTTTAAGATAAACTAAGTTAATTGTCTTTAATATGCACCATTAAAGGTATTGATTACCTTTAATTGTCAGGATTGATGGTCTTTAATTATCTTATTTGGCTTTTGGCTTTTCCTATTCTTAGAGGGATGTTCCAAGAAGCCTATATAAAGGCTATCATGATGTAACCAAAAGGAGAGATTGGATATTATGAAAACTTTTATCATGGATTGATAAATTATTAAGAGTGTTTACTCTTATATTTGATTCTTGCTAGAATCAATTTTATCTTTGTATTCTTGCATAGAATACATGCTTGAAGAAACATTCAAGTAGATTGATCACCTGCTTGTGGAGTGTTTCGAAATTGGAGTTTAGAAACTAAGTTTTCTTCATTCTAATTCTTGATCATTTTATCTAAGCAATCTGATTTACCTTCCTTAGGGGTTGAATCTAAATTGGTCTTAGGGTTTTCATGTTAATGTGTTGGGGGTTCGCATATACAAAAGGGGTTCTCAAGCTTATTCATGGAGGTTCTATATTATTTGGTATCAGAGCCTAGAGATCAGGGGTTTATCAGAATTGGTCTTGGGGTTCTCATGTTAATGTGTTGGGGGTTCGCATATACAAAAGGGGTTTTAAAGCTTATTCATAGAGGTTCCATATCAAAAGTTCTAATATAAAATTCTTTCATATTGAAATTAAAATGATCATCAAGGTAAAGGTATAAGAACACATTAGTTCTAGCATACTTGTCTTTCTATAGAACAATCATGGCTATTGCGAGAAAAGAGTTGAGTATAATCATTGTGAAAATAAATTAACTGAGAATGTCATCAAAATTTAAATCAGTACTCATTACCAATCAAAGCCATGATATTAAAACTCAATTCTCATCACAGTATTTGGAATTTTTTTTTTGGAAAACTAGAAAAGAAAATCACAAAAAATACAGATATATATCAAGAGCACAAAAGTAACTTTTTACTCTACCATATGAAGTTTTAGTGAATCGGACCTTAGAAACAATTGAGAAAATACAATTTTTTTAAAAAAAAATAATAGTTTCTCCACCCCTAAACTTAGCTGAGACATTGTTCCCAATATCTACTATAGATAAATAAGGAGTAGAGGATTTGGTTGATCAGGTGTAACAAAGATAGGGAAGTGACAATAGGAGATTTAGATCTAGTACATGTGATACAAACCCCAAGTATATTAAACTTGAGACCCAATTATCTTTACACTTAGAAGCAACTTCTTGGAAAGCTAAATCAGGTTTTCCCCAAGTCTGTGATCCAAATTCAACCCATGATAGAGTACCTTGGAATATGATCACCTTTAGATGATGATCTCTATGACATAATACTGAACTTGTGGAAGAGAACCTTGGAATAAATACACACAAAGTAATTAGTTTTGATTGTATGAACTTGATTCAAGCAAGAATCAAAATCAAGAGATCACACTCTTATGAAAACTAAATTTTTATTAATCATAACTTAACTTTTTACATGAATGGTTGAGTTTATATAGAGGCTCTACCCTAAATTGGAATTAGCTAAGGACTAGGAAATCTCCTAAATAATGATTGAAGTTTCCTAGTTAAAAATAGATTCCTAAACTGATTTCTAAACAAGAAATAAACCTAAACTCGTTTTGGGCTTTAAACCTAACTTAATAGGCCCCAAACTTATTAATCACATAAGCAAATTTAATTTAATTGACTATGGGCTTATATCATATTGATAGAGGCCTAAAAACATCTAAAATTAAAGTAAAATAACAAAAATGAGAAAATAAAATGAATTACATAGCCTAGGTTCTCGTTGTGCTCGCAATGTTGTCATGCTCGCAATAGAGAGCTTTCAATTTGCAATCATCATGGGCGCGACACCCGTCACAGGCACAATGCTATCAGTTTTCAATTTTTATGCACTTTCATCTCATGGCCATGTTTAAGCTTGACTCTTCATGTATTTACCCCAATTACTTGGAATGTGTTTTAATATCTTCATTTTGACATTAGGTTTGAATATGTTGATAAAATCCTTGAACCTTCCTTGAATATGATTAGATCCATATTGTAACATCCTAGAAATTAGCTTTAGTTAGGTAGTGAATTTTAGAATTTTAATTCGAAGTTGATATTAAGGATTTGCATAAAATTTTTGCATGGCATTTGAATATATGAAAAGTATAAGAAACCTAAGTAAAACCAAAGAGAAATATAAATGAAACCATAGTGAAACCATATATATACCAAATTGTAAACGTACTTAAAATACGATATTTTCTGAATTTTGTTTAGTGAAATTAATAATTTTTGAACAATAATCTAAAAGTGAATAAATACATTAATTAAAGCTTAATTAAGTTTAATATTAATATTTAAAAATATATGAAGAAGGACCAAACTGTAAATTTGCAAGGACCAAATTGTATAACTTAAAAAATTGAAGCACTAAACTGTAATTTGGTTAAAAACCTGCCCATATAACAGATTTCTCTAGAATTTTCTGTACAAAAATCAGATTTTTCTCTCCTTCCTTCTCCTCTTGGCCAAGCCTCTCTAGCCCCTCTTCTCCATTCTTTTTCTTTCAATTTTCTTTAGAAAAATCATTGCAAACCTATAGTAGATAACCTCTTTTAATCATTCAAATTACTTCCCATTAAGAATTAAGCAAGAAATAAGCAAGAAATTGAAGAAGTGGATATTGGAAGAAACCTACCATTTTAAGAAAAGCAAGGTTAGTCCACTTTTCTTGATTTTAATCCATAGAAATAGATGTTAGTGAGTGGAAAAGATGATTTAGTATGAGAATTATGTGATAGATTGGTGTACTTGGCATGGAAACTTCATAACTCTTCAAATGCACCTTAAATTAAATTGTTGCTAAAACTTTGAATTCACTAAAAAAAGACTTAAGAATAGTTAAATCTGATATTTAAGGAATGGATTCCAGCAATTGAAATCATTGAATTTGAAGAAAAATACGTAGGTTGCTTAAAATCATCAATTCTGCCCATATGTTCAAAGTCCCACTTCAAGGCTGTTTTTTTCCAATTTTATTGCTTAAATGTGTTAGTTTAGTATCAAATAATATGGAAATAACCTTAGTTTGAATTATAGAAACTCCCTTGAAGAAACCATGCTTGGCCGAACCATAGGAGGCAGAATTGCCTTGGTTTATGCTTGACTTTTTTTCATGATTTTCCATGCTGAAATGAACCCTTTGCTTGGCCTTTAAATTCCAAATGAATTATGGAATATATTATTGGCAATGTGAATTTATGTAGGGCAATTTGGGCTTCTTCCAATTTACCCCAAAACTCTTCCAAAATGCAACCAAAGTCATGCCAATCAAGTGTTTCATAAAATGTCCCAAAGAAAATCCATGAACAAATGCCAACCAATGCTTGCTACAAAATTGCCAAGAAAATACCTAATATGTAAATTCCATAATATATCATCCCTAATGTGACAAATAGGTTATGTATGCCTAAATTGCTAATAAACATAAATGTAGTTAAATTAAACTAAAGAATTAAAGAAAACAAATTAAATGCTCAAAACAGAAAAATAAACATAAATCATGCATTTTATGCTATTAGTTTAAGTATTCTCAATAATGTTTAGTATTAAAACAATGTATTTTGCTTCTTTAGCTTCCAAGGATCAAGAAAAGGAGGTTGAGGATTAAGGGATAAAGCTTTGGGTTCCATCTTTCATTGGTGAGTAATACATGCATATGTATATATATGTTTATGCCAAAATGAACTTATACCCTTATATGATATTTGCTTGTGAAATGCTCCTTGATGATCCTTTTGAATTTGAATTGCTTCCTTTTCATTGATTCCTTCTTGCTTTAGAATACCTTATTGCTTATATTGAATTTCTAATTGTCCATGGCAAACCTTTGAAACCTGTTTTGCTTCTTTGTAATTACATTGTTTGGCTTTGTAGCACCTTGTGATATGTTCGAATGACTTTGATTCTTTAAATGAACTTATGTTGGTTAATTCCCTTTCTTTGAATTTAATTATTGAGTACCCTGTGATTTGATTGGATATCAAATGATAGAGCTACTCATCTGATGGAGTAGCATAAATTTTGCATCAGACATGGTGCACAATGAATTATAAACCCGAGCTAGGGAGGGTTAAGCCCCTAGCCATATAGTCTGATCAACTATATGTGGGTAAAGCATGCTACCAAGATAGTAGCCTCTGCTTATTATAAATGTGTGATTAAGTGAAGTCTGTCATTTGAGAGCCAATATGATTGTCACCTTTACTTTCATGCCTTTATTTAAACTATTGCTTCTCTTGCTCTTTTATTTTTTATATGTATATGTATGTATGCGTATATTGTTCACTGGGATTTTATCTCATCATTTTAGTGGTTTATAAATTTTCAGGTGGTGAGTAGACCAGTGGTTCCAGCAAAGCTTCTCCCTCCTGCGTGGAACCTATCATGTAATATTCATATTTATTTTAATGGTTGTAAATATTAAAAACTCCATGGTACTTGGTGGTTTAGTATAGTTTAGACTGGGAATTGTAATAAATATTAAATGTATAAATTATATGTAAATTAAATGAATATTAATGAATATCAGAATGTTTATTGTATTTTTTTATGGATGCTAGTTATTTAATATAATAATCCGGGGTTCTACGGGTTTAGGTGGCTTTAGGCTTACCCAATCCCTAGGACCGTCCATCCCTAGAGCGGGATGTGACACATATGCAAAGCTTATGATCCAAATTTCCTTAATTGGATTATAGGAAACTTCATGCAATCTCATATTCTTCTTAGATGATTCACCAATCATGTACAATGGTTGGATTTCATGTCTTTGTAGGCTATCTTGATAGAAATGACAACCTTGAAGAACCTTCTTGAAATCTTTATCTTGCAAATATTTGTAGGATTCTTGCAAGGCATCTTGATTCTCATCATTTCCTCCCTCCTCAAAATGATTCGACCTTGAATATGCACCTACATAAAGGAAACAAGGATTAGAATTAAAATTTGAAGAGATATCATAATACTCACCTTGAAATTGCAACTTGAGGGCCAAATTATTAAAGCTCAAAGCTTTATGCCTATAGATAGGAACTTGTACAATCAATACTTGTAAGCAAGTTTTAACAAAAATAATTCCTATCTTAGCTCCCTTCTCCTTGATTACTAGGATTATATTGTTTGTAGACTTTACATCTCATTTGCTCCATGACAATCCTTCCTTGAAATCCTCAAAGAAAGAAACAAGAAAACTAGGCAAAGAAAAAGTAAGTTTGTTAGTAAACAAAGCCCTCTTTTCTTTTTCACTCATACAAACTTGTTTTTCTTTGTTCAAATCATCATTCTTTCTTTTTCTTTCCTCCAAATTTTCTCTCTCTTGTTGAATTTTTTCTTTTTACTTTATCGCTCTCTTTTTCTTTTGAAACAGCTTCACTTATGCTCTTTTCTTCACTCTTGTTTTCTCTCTCCTTTTGAATTCTTCTCAACTCAATCTCATAGATTTCTCTAGGTGAAAGTGGAGCAAGAGTTATCTTCCTTCCATCCATTTCAAAAGAGGAGTGATTGGAGTACCCATCATGCATCACCCTTCTATCAAATTGCCAAGGGCATCCCAACAATAGATAATCTGCTTGCATAGGCACAAAATTAAATAAAATTTCATCATTATATCGACCTATCTTGAAAGCTACTAGAACTTGCCTTGTCACCCTAATTTCCCCACAATCATTAAGTCATTTCACTTTATAAGGGTGAGGATGCTTAGTAGTAGATAACCCTAGTTTCTCAACTAAAGTAGTACTTGCAACATTGGTTACACTACTCCCATCTATGATGACATCACAAACTCTATCTTTTACAAGGCATCTAGTTTGAAACAAATTTTCCCTTTGTTGCACATTATCATCATATTGGACTTGCATGTTCAACGATCTCCTTATAATAAGAGACCTCCCACCTTCGACTATTTTAGGTAGATTGTCCTCCTTTTTGTCACTTGCATCTTCAAGAGGTGGCATTCTTTCTTCTTTAGCTTTTTCTTCACTAGCCAAATAGCACTCCCCATCTTGCATATACATTATGTTCTTCTTTGGACAATCCCTCTTGTAATGAATGACCTACACCTTGACATTTATAGCATATAATAATTCTAGAACTAGAAGGCATAGCTTTACCTTTGTCCTTGCTTGGGATGGGCGTCCTTAGAGCTTCTTTGGAATTGGCCTTAGGCGTGGATGGAAAAGCCTTGTCATCTCTTCTCCAATATGATTTGAATGATGCATTATAAGAGATAGATAATTGATTGCTCTTCTTCTTTAATTGCTTTTCAACCTTCAAAAGTCTTCAAGCTCCATATATGGTTGTAGCTCAACCACATTTGTAATCTCCTTATTCAACCCATTGAGGAACCTTGCCATTGTAGCCTCATTATCTTCTTCCACATTTGCTCGAATCATGGCTACCTCCATCTCTTTGTAGTATTCCTCAACACTCTTGGACCCTTGAGTTAGGTTTTAAAGACGACTGTATAGCTCCTTATATTAGTGACTTGGTACAAATCTTCTTCTCATGATTTCTTTTAAGTCCCTCCATTCTTCGATGGGTCTTTCTCTATTTCTTCTCCGCTTTTGTTTGGTATCATCCCACCAAGTTGCATATCCATCAAATACAGCAACAGCAAGTTTCAATTTCTTGGATTCAGTATAGTTATGATAATCAAACACCAATTCAATCTTCTTTTCCCAATCCAAGTATGCTTCAGGATCTATTCTTCCATAGAATGTTGGAATTTTTAGTTTTATTCCACCATTGCTGTCATCTTGTCTCTTAGCCTCACTTCTTCTTCTTCGTCAACATCACCAAAGGATTCACCATCATCTTCAATCTCATCCCGCACTCTCCTTGGTACACGCCTAGCTTGTCTAGGGAAATTTAATGGTTGTCCCCTCGTGAATGAAGATTCTAACTAGTCCATTATCTCCACACTTCTTTGCTCAATGTCCATTCTTTCATTGGTCCTTCTCTTTATCACTTGGAGCAAATCATGTAAGGCTTGGAATTTGTCTATTTCCCCATGTGGATTTCCTTGGGTTTCACTCATCATTAAGCTATAAAACAAAGTTAGTAAAAGTAGAGAATAATTTCCTCACTTCACTCTTTCACATTTTTCAATCAAGTAATTTTGTCACTCTAGTTCACTCGTATTTAGTTTTACACTCAATCAATGGTTTTTGTCTAGATGTGCTCACATTTAGCCTTTTTCCACCCAAACTCTTACCAAGATTAGTTGCAAAAATCAAAACACAATCTTACTAAATTATAATGTGAATAAAATCCAAAGACTCAAAAATGAAACAAGAAACAAGAAATAAGAAATCCTAATGACATTAGGAAAACAAGAATCCTAATTGAACTAGATAAATAAAATTAGAATTTTGACTCAGAAAAATAGAAATAGAAATCCTAATTGAATTTGGAAAACAAAAGTTAAAATCCTAATAGAACTAGGAAAACAATATAGGAATCCAAATGGAATTAGGAAAACTAATGAGACACGAACAAGGATTGAAATAAAAAGAGAACCAAAACAAATAAGGAAATAGTTAAATTACCAAGAAATCAGAATGAAAATAGGATTAGAAAAGTCAAATCAAAATTTGGAAAGGAGTAGAAAACCAATCCTAGCTTGTTTTGGAAGGATGCTTAGACTTGGTCAAACTCCTTGTAGAACACTGAAATTGTTGATTCTCCTTGTGTAATCTTGAAAATCAGCTTCTTTCCTTGTCCTCTTCACTTTAGGAGCTAAATAACTTCTATAAATAAACCAAAAAGTCAGATTTCAACATTTTTTAATTCTTCTTTTCTTTTTGAACAAATTTTCCTTCTCTTTTTTTATTCTTTTTTTTTGCTTTTCTTTTTTTTTTTTTTTAAATTACAACAGCAAATTGAAAGGAAAATTAGCAAACAAATTGAAGATTAAATACAAGAAGCCAAACTAAATTTGAAGTCAAGCTTGGGTGAATCCTCCGTTCTTTCTTCTTGAATTCGAATTGGTTCCCCAAGTAAGTATGGTTTTGACCTTCCAACAAAATAAGGAATAGAAATACGAATAGGACAACATGAACGAAGGAACAAACAACCAAGAAGAAAAAAAAAAGATAAAATGATTTGGATATATATATTTTTTTTGAATTTTCATACCTGAAACAATAACAAATAGAATTAACGAGATGAAAACGAAGGAATTTAACAAAAATGAAAAGAAATGAAAACAAGAAAATAAACGAAAATAGAAAACACAAATGAAACGGAAAGATATAACCTAATTTAAAGCTTAAGCTCTTATACCAAACTGATACGAACTCCAAGTATATTAAACTTGAGGCCCAATTATCTTTACGCTTGGAAGCAACTCCTTGGAAAGCTAAATTAGGTTTTTCCCAAGTTCGTGATCCAAATCCAACCCGTGATAGAGCACCTTGGAATATGATCACCTTTAGATGATGATCTCCATGACATAATACTGAACTCGTGGAATAGAACCTTGGAATAAATACACACAAAGTAATTAGCTTTGATTGTCTGAACTTGATTCAAGAAAGAATCAAAACCAAGAGATCACACTTTTAAGAAAACTGAATTTTTATTAATCATAACTTAACTTTTTACATCAATGGTTGAGTTTATATAGAGGCTCAACCCTAAATTGAAATTAGCTAAGGACTAGGAAATCTTTCTAAACAATGATTGAAGTTTCCCGGTTAAAAATAGATTCCTAAACTGATTTCTAAACAAGAAATAAACCTAAACTTGTTTTGGGCTTTAAACCTAACATAAATAGGCCCAAAACTTATAATTACATAAGCAAATTTAATTTAATTGACTATGGGCTTATATCATATTGATAGAGCCCAAAAAATCTAAAATTAAAGTAAAATAACAAAAATGAGAAAATAAAATGAATTACACAGCCCAAGTTCTCATTGCACTCGTAACTCTATCATGCTCGCAACAAAGAACTTTAAATTTGTAATCGTCACAGGCGCGATGCTACCAGTTTTCAGCTTTTGTGCACTTTCATCTCATGGCCATGTTTTAAGCTTGATTCTTCATGTATTTGACTCCAATTACTTGGAATGTGTTTTAATCTCTTCATTTTGACATTGGGTTTGAATATGTTGATAAAGTCCTTGAAACTTCCTTGAATATGATTGGATCCATATGCAATCTTGTGATCCAAATTTCCTTAATTGGATTATAGGAAACTTCATGCAATCTCATATTCTTCTTGGATGATTCACCAATCATATACAATGGTTGGATTGCATGTCTTTGTAGGCTATCTTGATAGAAATGACTACCTTGAAAAACCTTCTTGAAATCTTTATCTTGGAAATATTTGTAGGATTCTTGCAAGGCATCTTGATTCTCATCAGCATGCTTCTTGCTCCTATTGTCATTGGGGTACCAGACCACCTACTTCATCAATGGATCATATTCGGGTACAAAACTTTGTAGTTGTTCAATCATTTCATTAGCAGTTGAAGTAGAGAATAGTATTCATCGGCTCACCTATGTCATAAAACCTTGGTCCACAGTAAGCAACTCTTTCTTAGTGGTTGACTAAAGTTGTGCATCAGTGAGAGTTTTACTTGCATAATAGATCACGATAGGTAGCTTATTGACTCATTGGCCTAAAACAGCACTAAGGGCATAATCAGAGGCATCACACATCATCTCAAAAGGAATACTTCAATTAGGTGGTCTAATGATAGGTGTAGATGTCAACAAGATTTTAAGCTTTTCAAAGGCTTGAAGGTATTTATTATCAAAGATAAAAGTTGTATCTTTCGCAAGTAAGTTACACAAGGTGATGCAAACAAGGAAGCATATAAAGGCAAAGATCCAATTCAACTTCCCAATAGTCCCATTATAAGAGCAAGAATGAAGAAATTCAAGGAAGTGCTACATGGGATGATTCAAGGCTTATGGGATGATCTTGCTAGAATTCAAGAATGCAAGAATGAATCATTCATCAAATGGGGATTCAAGATACAAATCAAAGTTTGGTGATAATGATTCAAGTGGAGGAAGGTCAAAACATGGAGAGACAAGCTTCAAACATGGCCATGAGAAGAATTTGCACAAGTGCTAAAAGCTAAAAAATGTCACACCTGCGACGAGTGTCATGCCCGCAATGATTATAGATTGAAAGTTCTCTATTGCAAGTGTGACAGCATTATAAGTGCAACGATATACCAATAAGGGAAGCTAGCACAAGATAAGCAATAATTTTAAAGTAACAATTAAAATATAGATTATTAAATAATAATCTAAATAGTATAAATAGAAAGTGAAGATCAAATATAATATTATAAGAAACTTCAAAAGCATATATTACTTATAGAAAATAGTAGTGATTAGAAAGGATAGAACTTGATAGAGAATATTTAGTAGGCATACTCTTAGAACACTCAAACTCAAGTAACTTTTTAATACCTAAACAACTAAATACACTCTTCTTAAATAGAAAAGAAGAACTAGAGATCCACGTAAGAGCTTAAATCATGAAAATAATTACATCACTACTTACATAAGCAAGGAATCTTAAAAAGTAGAAATAATGGACTGAAATAATTCACAGGTCTGGTAAAGCCTTAGGGGTCATAGTCGAATAGGTCTTGAGAATCAATAAGTGGCAGAAGTCTTCTGACATGTTGTCCTCATCTTTTGAGCTATCATTGTCCTTTATTCTATCATGCCTTTCTTTTGGTTTGGCTTTACTTGTGGACCCAAATTCCTCCTTATCTGATAAGGCTGAGAGGAATTGTGATTTGATTTCTTCTTTTGGAATATTATCCAAAAGATATTTGAATAAGCTGTTTATACTAGCTGATGACAGCTATCCTGGGATAAGATATTGATGCTCAGATTCCTGATTAGGTTTCTTTTCCTTTTTATCAAGAATAATAATTCCTTTAGTTGAATAAACTGAAGAGTCATCAAAGAAGTTAAATTTATTCCACTATTTAATTAAAACTCTTCTGATTAACCAAGGAATATTATCTGAAGTTTCACCAAATTTAAGATGTCTTTTACTCATAATTTGCTAGTCCTATTTAATAATTAGGAATTCAGTACCAAATGCTAAATGAAAGTCTGTGGTGCTTTTGTTTTTTGTTTTCATTCACAAACTATTCATAAACAATTCTTACTTTATTAGGAAGCATTATTGGAAAGATTCCCCAATTCTACCAATCAATGAACCATGTGGGGATAGGATTATGTCCTTTGAGCTGAAATTGAGCCCACCAGCTATGTTTTCTTTGCTTGTTGTCATATAATAAGGCACCTATCCATGCTTCCATATAATCAAAATAATTTAAAGCTTTATAATGGGAATAATACCTTATTTCCTTATTAAGGAAAGGATCATTGCTGCATTCTTCCAAGGTAATTATCTTTTTAATAATGAACTTACTATAAGCAAGTTCTCCTTTAGATCTTTCTATAGATGAGAAAATAATAGAACCTGTTTCACTTAATATCTTTTGATAATAATCATAATATTTAGGAATTGTAGTGAAATTTTTTGTATAAATATTTGCCACCTCATAAGGTGTTAACCCTGCATGCTTAACATCAATAATAAGCAGAAAATAATAAGAAATAGGAATACAAGGATAAAAATTTTCTTTTTCGGATGTGGCTTGAATGCTAATTTTATAAGCATCTTCTCAAAAGCGATCTTCAGGGATAAAATCGCCCATGAAGGACTCATAAGTCCTTTTAGAGACAGTTACTATTCCCTTTCCCTTTATACTCATTGCCTGTCAAAAGTTCTCTAGTTAGAAAATCAAGCAAAGAATTAGATGTTCCATTTATAAATTCTATGTCAAAATCAAAAATAGATGATATAGCCTGCCATCTAGGAAAGATTTGTTTTGATGCTATATTTTTTACATCTTTTAATAAGATATCTTTAGCAGACTTACAATCTACCCTTATAAGGAATTTTTGATTTAATAAATCAGATTCAAATTTTTGAACACATAAAACTATGGATAATAGTTCCTTTTTAATAGTAGAGCAATTAACTCTAGGACTAGTCCAAATACTAGATATGTATCTAACTAATTGTTCTTTGTTATTTATTTGTCGTTTAAGAATTCTTAGCCTTTATCAAAAGCATTTGTTTCAACAATTTTAAAAGCTTCTAGATAAGAAATAGCTAAATAAGGAAGTTCTTTTACTCTTGTTTTTATTTTTTGTACGGCTAAAGTATGAGCCTCAAACCAATCAAGAGGATTCTTTTTTAACCTTTCAAATAAAGGTTTAGCATCTTTGGCAAGATTTTTATAAAAATCTACCACATAATTTAAACTCCCCAAAAATCTCTGTAATTGAGTTTTATCTTTTATTTCATCAGGGAATTTGTCAGCAATTTAATTTTCTTTGCTGACACAAATAATCTAGCTTTTTTAATAATCTTAATAAAGATATTTAAATGTTTAAAATGCTGATCTAAATTGCAAGAAAATACTAGCACATCATCAATATAGACAATTGTGAATGCTAAATAAGCATTGAATATTATCATTCATAATTCTCTTAAATTTAGAAGGAGCATTTTTTAATCCAAAGGGCGTAACGTTCCATTCATAATGCCTAAAAGGAATAGTGAATGCTATCTTATAGTGATCTCCTTCATCTATTTGCCAATATCCATATTTCATATTAAATTTAGAGAATATACTAGCATCATAAAACCTATTTAGTAGATCCTTTTTATTAGGTAATGGATACCTAATCCATCTTAAGGCTTTATTCAATGGCTTGTAATTAATAACAAGTCTTGAAAAGAAAGAATTAGTAAGTGAGGAAGAAAATGAACTTTCAAATGAGAGAAAATAAATAATAGAAAGTTCAAATAAAAAGATTGAGAGTGAAGAGAGAAAACAAGTGAGCATAGTTGAAAAAGAAAGTATCAAGGATGTTTTGTTTTCTAACACTAACAAGCTTGAATTTTCTTTGTTTAGTTTTGTTTCTCTTTTTTAGGATTTTAAAGAAGGATTTTCATGGAAGAAAAGAGGTGATAAAAGCAATGCATTTCCTACCAAGTGCTCAAGTCAAGATTGGAGGATGAATCATCGTGAGGAGAGAGCGAATGATGAGAATCCATATACTTTACAAGAAGCTCATAAATACATGCATGATAAAGAGTTCAAGAAGATTCTTCAAGGTTGTCATTTCTATCAAGATAGCTTACAGAGGCATGTGATACAACCATTGTGCATGATTGATGGATCATTCAAGAAGAAAATAAGGTTATATGAAGTTTCCTATAAACCAATCAAGGATATTTGGATCACAAGCTTTGCATATGGGTCCAATTATATTCAAGGAAGCTTCAAGGGCTTAATCAATCTATTCAAGCCCAATGTCAAGATGAAGAAGCCAAATTACATTCCTATTTGCTTGGGCCTAATCTATTCAAGTGTTTACAAGGCTGCTTTTCTTTATTCAAATTGGACCCTCCATATTTGGGCTTTTCAAATTCAATTTATCATGTTTTATTTAGTGTTTGGGCTGCCTATGTTATGTATACAGCCCAAAAGTTGTTTAAACTACTTTATTTTCATGTTTTAATTAGTTTTGGGCCTATTTTATGTTAGGTCAAAGGCCCATCCGAATTTTATAGTTTAATTAATTAGATTTCAGTTTCTAGTTAGGAAATAGCTTCTCTTGTATAGGAAAGATTCCAAACTTGTTTTAGAATTCAATTCTAACTTAGATATTATTTAGGAATTAGTTTCTAATTAAGAATCTTCAATCCTTGTATTGGAAGATTTCCTAGTCCTTGGCTAATTCTAATTTAGGGTTGAGTCTCTATATAAACTCAACCATTCATGTAAAATTAAGAGAAGTGAAGTTTTGATCAATAAAATTCAGTTTTCTTAAGAGTGTTATCTCTTGGTTTTGATTCTTGCTTGAATCAAGTTCATACAATTGAAACTAATTACTTTGTGTATATTATTACAAGGTTCTCTTTCATGAGTTTTTATTGTGTCATGAAGATCATCATCCAAAGGTGATGATATTCCAAGGTGTTCTATCACGGATTGGATTTGGATTGCAGACTTAGGGAAAACCTGATTTAGCTTTCCAAGGAGTTACTTCCAAGTATAAAGATAATTGGGTCTCAAGTTTAATATACTTGGGGTTCATATCAACTGCAATATAAGTGTGCCATTTATGAGTTATAACTTGATCCACTAAATTTAAGAATTGAAGATTGTTAAATCAGTTTCTACCCTTTTAAGAGCAAATTCTTCTTCTTCTTCTTCTTCTCCTTCTAATTCTTCTTTCTTAATTAATTCTAAGAAAGAAACTTTGTCTTTTATTTCTTTTAATTATGTCTTAACAGAATAATTTTAGCTTTTAATTCATTGAAAGTAGGCTCTCGAGGCTTTTTTTTTAGCATTTTTAACCCTATCCATAATTTCTTTAAGATCATAGGGTTTTTCTAATTTTTCAGAGAGCTTCTTTCCCAGAGGAGTTGATGAAAAAGCAACTTCTTTTGATTGATAAATATGCAAATATAAAATTTGTATTTACCTCTTTTTCTCTTCTTCATCTTGGATTTGATCAATAAGATCCAAGATCATATCTTCTTCTTTAGTTAAGACACATAAGCCATTCATTTGACATAACGCTTTATAATAATCACAATTTCCTTCACATTCTTCTTTTGGTGGAGAAGAACTTGAAGAATCTGAACTTGAATTAGAATCAGATATATAATCTACAACATTTATTTCATAATCTTCTTTCTTAGAATATGTTTCTGTAATAAACAGATTAATCAAAGATCTTTTAAGACCTTCATCTATTGATAAGACTTGAATCTGCTGTTTGACTTTACACCTATTAGCATAATGTCCTGGTTTTCCATATTTATAGCAGATTATAGTTTTTTTAGACTTTGATTTTCCTTTTGATGCCTTTCTTTCCTTCTTTCCATCAGATTTTTTACAATTTCTTCTTTTTTGCTTTGAAGGATAGTGTCTATCTTTTTTATAAGCTCTTTTGTTCTTATAAGAAAAAAATAAAGGTTGATAACCTATTTGCTCATAGAAATGTCCAAGCAACCTTTTTCTTGTTGCTTTATCTCTTTTGAGTTGATTATGCAATTTCATTTCATTACATAATGCTATTCCTTCTATAATTACTTCCGCTGCTAATTCTCCATAAGTTATTAATTATAAGGAATTGCTCCATCCTATCTATTTTTCCACTGCAATTTCATTGTGCATGATTGATAGATCATTCAAGAAGAAAATAAAGTTGTATGAAGTTTCCTATAAACCAATCAAGGATATTTGGATCATGAGCTTTGCATATGGATCCAATTGTATTCAAGGAAGCTTCAAAGGCTTAATCAATCTATTCAAGCCTAATGTCAAGATGAAGAAGCCAAATTACATTTCTATTTGCTTGGGCCTAATCTATTCAAGTGTTTACAAGGCTGCCATTCTTCATGCAAATTGGAGCCTCCTTATTTGGGCTTTTCAAATTTAATTTATCATGTTTTATTTAGTGTTTGGGCTGCCTATATTATGTAGACAGCTTAAGAATTGTTTAAACTAATTTATTTTCATGTTTTAATTAGTTTTGGGCCTATTTTATATTAGGTCAAAGGCCCATCCAAATTTTACAGTTTAATTAATTAGATTTCAGTTTCTAGTTAGGAAATAGCTTCTCTTGTATATGAAGGGTTCCTAACTTGTTTTAGAATTTAGTTCTAACTTAGTTATTATTTAGGAAATAGTTTCTAATTAGGAAGTTTCAATCCTTATATTGGAAGATTTCCTAATCCTTAGCTGATTCTAATTTAGGGTTGAGCCTCTATATAAACTCAACCATTTATGTAAAATTAAGTTAAGTTTTTGATACGAAACCTCCAAGAATAAGTCTGAGGACCCCTTTGATTATTACAAACCCCCATAACATTAACTTGAAAACCCCAACAGCTAATTTAGTCTCATCCCCTAAGAAAGGCTAGAAATCAAATTGGTTAGAAAGATGATCAAAGATCTAGAATAAAGAAAACTCATTTCTGAATTCTAGATTTGAAATACTCCACAAGAAGATGATCAGTCTACTTGAATGTTCCTTAAGCATGTATTCTACACAAGAACATAAAGACAAAAGCAAAATAGATTTTAGGTTTGTTTTTGTCGTTCATCCGAGTTCTTTTTCCTAAAACACGTTTTTGGCACATATATAGCCTTTTCAAGACCTAAAAAACATAAACTAAAATAAACAAACTCAAACTAATGGGCTTTTAAATTAACAAGTTTGGATAGCCCATTATGAAAAATATTAACACATATAGTTGCCCCCAATTAACAAGGCTTATAACCAAAAACAAACTTAAATAAGCCTATTATGAATTTGGACTTGAGTTTAGTTGTAGTGAACTTGAGCTGCAATTGTTTCAAGCCTTGGTGTCCTTGAAACCCATTACAAGCCAAATTCACCAAATCTTGTAGATGACAAATTAAAGCTTGTTGAATCTTCTTGGCCCATGATCTGGTTATAGGTCCTTGGGGCATGCTAATTAGATTAGAAACCTCCTGAATTTGATCCTTGCCTCTCTAGTCATGCTCATCCTCTTGATGTTGAATCTTTGGACCTTAGTGTGTAGGCTGCTCCATAACATTTCCCCTCTCCTCAAAAGGATTCATCCTCGAATCTAAAGCATCACCTACATCAAAAGGACTCAAATTAGTGACATTGAATGAAGCACTTACATTGTACTCACCTGACAGGTCCACTTTGTATGCGTTGTCATTAATCCTTTCAAGTATTTGAAAAGGACCATCTCCTCTTGGGTTCAACTTAGACTTCCTTTGAAGTGGAAACCTTTCTTTGCGAAAAATGCACCCAAACGCAATCTCCAAGCTGAAAAATCATTAGCTTCCTTCCTTTATTCACACGTGAAGCTACTTTAACATTTTGCTTTTCAATCCTCTCTTTAACCTGCTTATGTAACTTCTTCACCAAATTTGTCTTGGAATTAGCATCAACACTTACAAATTTGTTAGGTGGTAAAGGCAATAGATCAATAGGAGTAAGAGGATTAAAACCATAAACAATCTCAAATGGAGAGCATTGAGTAGTGCTATGAACAACCCTATTATTAGCAAACTCCACAAATGGTAGACAATCCTCCCAAGTCCTAATGTTCTTTTCTATGATTGACCAAAGCAAGGTAATCAATGTCTTGTTAACTACTTTAGTTTGCCCATTGGTTTGAGGATGACAAGTAGCAAAAAACAGCAACTTAGTACCTAACTTTCCCCACAACACACTCCAAAAATGGCTCAAAAACTTAACATCCCTATCACTAACAATGCTTTTAGGTATGCCATGTAAACGCACAACTTCTTTGAAAAACAAATTAGCTATCAACTTAGCATCATCAGTTTTATGACATGGTATAAAATGAGCCATTTCACTAAATCTATCAACCATAACAAAATACTATCATGGCCTTTCCTAGTTTCAGGCAATCCAAGCACAAAATCCATAGACAATTCAGTCCAAGGTTCACTAGGTATAGGTAATGGTGTATATAACCCATGTGGTTTCAACCTAGACTTAGCCCCTCTACATGTTATGCAATGCTCACAAACCTTGTGCAATCATGCTTCATACTAGGACAAAAGAAATGTTCTAACAACATATCATAGACATCATATTAAATAGATTTGGTCTAGACCAAATCTATTTAATATGATGTCTAAACATAAAATTAATTAAGTATGGGCTTAATACTAATTTGAAAGGCCCAAACTCATACAAAATCACATTAAAGTAATTATTTCTAGCTATAGAATTAAACCCAAAATCTGGACAACCCCATATTAATTCCCATGAATTTAGATCTTCATTTTTTCTTCTACAAGCATAGATAAGTTAACCAATGCTTGATTTGAATCTTAGAATCCCAATTGGTTACTTGATTCTTCTTTGCAACCTTCAATTGTGGACAAATTCTTCCACAATCCTTGTATTAAGCCAGTAGGCTTCAAGATCATTTTTACCTTTAAATGTAGGAATTTTCAATTTGATACCTCCATTCCCCTCTTGTCTTTTATCCCTCCTATTTCCTATTCTTTCAAAATTTTCTTCTTCTTCTTCTTGATCAGCATATGACTCATTGTCCTCCTCTTGATGGACCCTTCTTTGCCTAGCTAGTTGTGGTGGATTAAGAGCATTAGGTGGCTACCCCCTCGTGACCAAAACCTCGAGTCTCTCCAACCTATTAGCCATGTCACCATACCTTCTATTCATGGCTTGTAACAACTCAGTCAAGGCATCAATTCTATCAATTTGTGGTTGTGAGTTGGAAGGATCACCCATCTCGAATTTTATGAAAAACACAAGTTAGTAAAACAATTTAAAACCTCACTTCACTTGCTCACGTGTTTCACTCAAGTATTTGACACTTAAGTTCACTCGTGTTTCACTCAAATTAATTGGCTTTTCACTAGTTGAGCTCACACTCTTGCCCTTTTTTGTTTTTTTTCTCTCAACTCTCTTATAAAGTTCTTACCAAGAGCCAATCTATAAGCAATTTCCAAAGTAATGCAATGTCAGCCCAATTACCACATTCTCAACAATTTCAGGCTCTTTTAATACACCTACAAGTGAAATTAACAGAGCTAAATTAAAATTGAAAATATAAACTGAAACTAAAATGAAAAAGAAAATGTAAATTGAAACTAAAAAGATACCATTCTCAAAGTTCTCAAGTTCTGCCAGTGTCTCTTCAAGTTGAATGGGATGAGAAGTGGTCTTTAACCAGTCTTGGCAGCAAATCAAGACTTCAGCAGTTGCAGGAGTTAAAGAACTCCTGAATTGATCTAGTGTTCTTCCAACAATGCTGAAGGCAGATTCGCTTGCAACTGTTGAACATTGAATGGCCAAAATATCTCTTGCAACTTTGCTTAATATGGGAAATCTCACTGAATTTATCTTCCACCATCCCAACAAATTGAAATCCAGCACAAATTTCTCCTCTCTCTCCTCTAAATAGATATCTAACTCAGATTGCACACTGAGATTACTCTCTTTCTCTTTCTCAATGAAATACTCATCTATCTCATCTTCCACATCACCAAGCTGATTCTCAGTATGACAGGATGGTGCATTTGGTACCTGGCTACATCCAATTTCAGCATTGACTACTTTGTACTCTTCCATCATATCATTGAGAGCCTTTTTCACTCTTATACACAAATTTGTAGCCTCAACCTCACCATAATACCCATTGTACTTAACCCTAAGGTAATTAATCTTATACCTAGGATCTAGTACAACTGCCACAAATAATAATACATTCATCTTATCAAGACTACCCCAATATTTATCAAACTTAACTTTCATGTGCCTACCCATAATGGAAAGGGAAGAATCTGTAGACCCCTCGCATAATTGCAGCTCTCTAAGAATCTTTATTATTTCAGGAAAATACAAACTAGATGTAGAATACAAAGAGCCAAAAATCTTAACTGTAACATCATAAAATTTTTTCAAAAATCTAGTAATTCTTTTAGCACTATCCCAATCCACATCATTTGGTACCTCTTCCCCAAACTCTATTATAAATTTTGGATCTAAATCCTCCATCTTCTCAAATGCAGTTTTGATATACTATTGCAAATTCTAACATATGATATGTGGAATTCCACCTAATTGGACAATGTAAAGCTAAAGATGCTTTACTTGTAATTGCAGCTCTCTCACAACACATTTTAAACAAATTTGCTCTAACTGGACTACTCCTAATGTATTTAACTACAGCTCTAATCCTCCCAATTGTCTTTCCCACATACTCTAGACCATCCTTCACAATTAATTGAAGGATATGGGCACAACATCTCATATGGAATGCCTCCCCACCCAAAACAAATGCATCCTTTTTGACTAATTTCTTTTTTAGTTGTTGGACAATAGTGTCATTTGATGATGCATTATCAACTGTAATGCACATCAACTTACTTAAACCCCACTCCTCCATGCAAAAATCTATTGCATTCCCTATGTTTACACCCTTATGACTTTTAATTACATAAAAATTTAATTTTTTTTTTGTAAATTCCATTCATTGTCAATGAAATGGGCTGTCAAACACAGATAAGACAAGTTTTGAATACTTGTCCAAGTATCTGTTGTCAAAGACACCCTTTGACAGTTATTAGCAATGAATGATTTCAATTTTTTCTTTTCATTCACAAAAAGTTTAAAACAGTCGCTAGCAATGGTATATCTAGATGGAATGACAAATTCTGGACATACTGTATCCAGAAATTCCCTAAACCCTTCCCTCTCAACAAACTTAAAAGCCAACTCATCTTTTATAATCATTCTAACTAATGCATCCCTACTAGCTTGTTGGTCAAATTTCCAACAAGCCAGTTTGTTTTCCCTAGAATTCCCCTTGTTAAAAGTCAGTGTACTCTGACTTTTATCTTTGCCACTTCTATGTGCCTCAACTAACCCTTTCTTATCTGGAAACTTTTTACATGTTTCCCTAAGGTGTTTCCAAAGACCAAAGGTTCCTTGCTCACTTTTACCTTGGTAGTCCCTCCCACACCACACACATTCTGCCCTACCAGTTTCATTACCCTCACTATCATATAGTTTCTCAAAGTGTAACCACACACTTGATCTAGCCCTCTTATTACTATGTGTATGAGTTGTAGACTCAGGAAGATTACCTTCTGTTTGCATTTCATTTTCATTAATAGACCCAGTTACTTCACATGCAGATGTAGGAATGTTAGCTGGAGAAGAAATTGAATCAGCTGTTGTAGTTGGCACTGCAACCTGTACTTGCTTTGCTGCACTCCCTCTACCCCTGCTACCTATGCCAGTACCATTACCTCCCCTACCTCTTTGTTGCTTCACCATTTCCTATCAATACATGTTAAGTTATTAATTATAGCCATACATATTAATATTATACATCACATTAGTATTAAATTAATCATAAATATTACAAATTATAGACATAAATTTGAAGGTAAATAACTCATATCATTAGTTCAAGTACATTTCATTATAGAAAGTTCAAGTACATAACTAATAATATAATAGATATACAAGAAGCCAATTAACTAAATAAAATAGTTAAGTAATTACAAAAAATACTACACACTTACATAGTTATAAATGCTTTAATACTCAACAACAATAGCACAATTACAATGAGAAATAGTATAATATACAAACAACAAAATGAAGGAATCCTATGACCTTGATAGTTTTTGTCTTGTGCTTGGAGCAACTTCATCATCATACCAATCAGAATATCAGTGTTGTTGTTGCCCATACTATTATATATGTTAACAATTTCAAAATCATTTATTGTTGGCTCCCAAAATTTAAAAAAACCACAACTATCACAATGGAAATATAATTTACTGGGATTGGATGCAGACTCAGAAATCTTGACTAAAACCTTCCTTCTACAATGACAGAACTGATTTCTAAACTTAATTGTATTCCCATTAATTGAACTGGCTACCCTATTAGAACTCGACCTCCTAGACCTTGATGAACTTGCTTCCATTTCAAATATGGATTTTAGAAGCTATTTAATATTTTGGTTTGCAAATATAATATGCTTCCTTTAGTATTTATAGAGATAGAGATGTTTATTAGTTATACACAAACAGTAAGCCTGGAACTATCATTATATTTTTTATAGAAAATATTACTGTTGAAAAGTGAAAAGTTGTTATTAATTTATAACGGTCAAATTTGACTTATATTAAAAAATTAAATTTACAACCATAATACCTAATTTTAAAAAACACAAATCCTAATTTTGTAATCAATTACAGAAACCCCTAATTTATAGAATAGACAATCCTAATTTTTTAATCAATTATAGAAACCCCCAATTTAAGAATAGAAAATCCTAATTCTTTAATCAATTATAGAAACTCCTAATTCAAGTATAGAAAACCCTAATTTTTTAATCAATTGCAGAAACCCTAAATTTATGAATAGATCAATTGCAAAAATCCTAAATTTATGAATAGAAAACTCTAAATTTGTCATCAATTACAGAAACCCTCAATTAAATAATTGAAAACCCTAATTTATAATCAAAATGGTAAATCCCTAATTGAAGACATGAAAACCCTAAATTTTTGATCAATTGACAGAACCCCCAATTGAAAAATTAAAAACGTAATTATAAAATTTGAAACCCTAATTAATTTGAGAAATTGAAAACCCCAAAATTAAAAGCCCTAATTTTAAAATCAAAACCCTTTCACATATTCATAGAAGCACACACAGAAACCACACATATCATACATATGTCACTATATCACACAAGTTCACAAAGTAAATACACTGACCTTTAATTAGCCTTCAAATCTATTTGTAGATCTTGATTTTTCTTAACTTCCTTTGATTTCTTCTCATCCTTCAAATCTCTAATGACAGTATTTGGAATGGAAATTATGATTATAATGTTGACTGTTGAGCGAAGAGAGAATAAAAGAGGAAGAATGAAAGGAATAGACATGAGGGTGACAAATGACTGAGGATTTCTCTCTCTGACTGCGGATTAAGGATGGAATTTAGGATTAGGGTTACTGGATTACTAGAAACTCAGAAAGAAAAGAGAAGATCAGAAGAGAGAAGAGAGAAGAGAATAGAGTTCTCTCCTGGCTTGCGAGGCTGCAATGGAAGACAGCAGAGTCCACACTCTAGGGAATGAGAGATTTTCTCTCTCTGGCGGCGGCTCAGTAAGATTAGGTTAACATTTTTTTTTCTTTACTATGTCTGTCTGTCTATAGCTCTCTCTCTATGTAGTATGTATGGTTGCCACATGCCCCACAGGGCCACACGGCCACACCCAGTCACCCACTTATATTATTATTATTATTATTATTATTATTATTATTATTATTATTATTATTATTATTATTATTATTATTATTATTATTATTATTATTATTATTGGTTTGGTGATCGGGTATTTAATATCGGTTTGAAATTGATTCGGTTCGGTTATCTGGTACGGGGTAGCTTCCATATCCGATCCCGTACCATAATACTAGTTTTAGTTCGGTACAGTTCGGGTCTTTTTCGGGTATTTGGATATTTTTAATATATGGTTATTTTCGGTTTGGATAATCAATTCAATTCAGGATTCCTGCTTCCCGTGCACACCCCTACAATGCACCATTCAAATCAAATTGAAGAAAAGATGACAAGGCTTTTTCATCCATGCCTAAGGCCGATTCTAAAGAAGCTCTAAAGATGCCCATTCTAAGCAAGGACAAAGGTAAAACTACGCCTTCTAGTTTTGGAAATATTATATGCTTTAAATGTCAAGGTCATTACAATAAGGATTGTCCAACAAAGAAGATAATGTATATATAAGATGGGAAGTGTTATTTGGCTAGTAAAGAAGAAGCTGAGGAAGAAAGAATGCCACCTCTTGAAGATGCAAGTGACAAAAAGGAGGATAATCTGCTTGAAATAGCTGAAGGTAGGAGGTCTCTTGTTATAAGGAGATCATTGAACATGCAAGTCCAACATGATGATAATGTGCAACAAAGGGAAAATCTGTTTCAAACTAGATGCCTTGTAAAAGATAAGAGTTTGTGATGTAATCATAGATAGGGGTAGTGTAACCAATGTAGCAAGCACCAGTTTAGTTGAAAAACTCAGGTTACCTACTACTAAGCATCCTCACCCTTATAAACTGAAATGGCTTAATGATTGTGGGGAAATTAAAGTGACAAGGAAAGTTCTAGTAGCTTTCAAAATAGGCCAGTATAATGATGAGATTTTATTTGATGTTGTGCCTATGCAAGCAAGTCATCTATTATTAGGATGCCCTTGGCAATTTGATAGAAGGGTGATGCATGATGGCTAAACCAATCACTACTCTTTTGAAAAAGGATGGAAGGAAGATAACTCTTGCACCACTTACACCTAGAGAAATCTATGAGATTAAACCAAAAAGAATTCAAAAGGAGAGAGAAAACAAGAGTGAAGAAAAGAGTGTGAGTGATGATTGCCAAAAAAAAAAGAGAGTGCAATAGAAAAAAGTGGCAAAAAACTTAAGAAAAGTAAGAGAGTGAACTTGAGTGAGAAAATGAGGGAAAATAAATTGTTGAGAGTAAAAAGAATTATGTGAGCTTTTATGGAAAAGGAAGTGATATTAGGGAAGCTTGGTTTACAGAGAAAGTATACTTGTACTCATGTACAAGGAGCTTTATTTTAACACTAATGACCTTAATGTTTCTTTGCCTAGTGTTTTTATTTCTCTTTTATAGGAATTTGAAGATGTCTTTCCCAAAGAGATACCCAGTGGGTTGCCACCCATTAGGGGTATTGAGCATCAAATCGATTTTATTCTTAGTGCTTTGATTCCAAATAGGCCAGCCTATAGAAGCAATCACGAGGAGAAAAAGGAGTTTTAAAGGCAAGTTGAGGAGTTGATGACTAAAGGATATATTAGAGAAAGTATGAGTTCATGTGCTATGCCTATTTTGCTAGTACCTGAGAAAGATGGTTCTTGGCGTATGTGTATTGATTGCCGTGCAATTAATAACATTATAGTAAAGTATTGCCATCTTATTCCTAGGTTAGATGGTATGCTTGATGAGTTGCATGGTTCTACTATCTTTTGCATTAATAATAAGCAAAAAATAATAGGAGATGGGAATATAAGGGTATAGATTTTCCTTTTCAGATGTTACTTTGATTCTGATTTTATAAGCATCTCTTCTTAGACGGTCTTCTTGATTATAACCGCCTATGGAGGACTCATAAGTCCTTTTAGAGGGAGTTGCTAGTCCCTTGCCTTTTGAACTCATTTCCTGTTAAGAATTCTCTGGTTAGGAAATCAGGCAAAGAGTTAGAGGAATCATTAATAAACTCAATATCAAAATCAAATACAGATAAAATAGCCTACTATCTAGCAAATATTTATTTTGAAGCAATATTTTTTACATCTTTTAACAAGATGTCTCAATTAACTCTAATAAGAAATTTTTGATTTAATAAATCCAATTCGAATTTTTGAACACATAGAACTATAGATAATAGTTCTTTTTTCACTATAGAGTAGTTGACTCTAGGTCTTATCCAAATACCAGAGGTAAACATAACCAACTGTTCTTTATTATTCATTTTTTGTTTTAATATTGCTCCATAACCTTTATCAGATGCATTAGTTTCAACTATCTTAAAGGCTTCTGGATGAGGAATGGCTAGGCAAGGAAGTTCTTTGACTCTGGACTTTATTTTTTAATCTTGAACCATCTGCTGTATTAAGTACTTCAGTAGTTTTGGTGAAGTACCTGGAAGGAACAATACCTTCATTTATACAATTCAAATGAGCACCTGAATCAATAAAGGCTAATGCTTTGAATGTATATTCTTTATTAATAACCACTATAATATAAGTTTGCCATTTATGAGTTGTGACCTAATCCACCAAATTTAAGCACTGAAGATTATTTATTTCATCTTCATTTAATGGATCCCTTTTTGCTCTATTAAGAACTAATTCTTCTTCTTCCTCAATTCCTTTTGTTTCTTCTTTCTTAATTAATTTGAGGAAAGAGACTCTATGTTTTAATTCTTTTAACTCTGTTTTAACATAATTAATTTTAGCCTGTAGTTCATAAACTATAGGCTCATGAGCTTTGAATTTTTTGGCATTTTTTATCCTATCCATAATCTCTTTAAGATCATAGGGCTTTTCTTGCTTTTTAGAAAGCTTCTTTTCTAATAGATTTGACTGATTTGAAGAAGCATTATCTCTAGATTGATAGATCTGCAAATATTTTTGTATTTGCCTTTTCTTCTCTTCTCCGTCTTGGATCTAATTAATAAGATCCAAAATCATGTCTTCTTCTTTAGTTAGAACACATAAGCCATTCATTTGACATAAGGCTTTATAATAATCATAGTTTCCTTCACAATCTTCTCTTACTGAAGAAGGACCTGATGAATCTGAATTGGAACTGGATTCATAATCCATGGCATTAATTTCATATTCTTCTTTTTTAGAATCTGTTTTAGTAATAAACAAATTAATTAAAGATTTTTTAAGACCTTCATCAATGGATAAAGCCTGTATCTGTTGTTTAACTTTACACCTATTGGCATAATGACCTTGTTTCCCACACTTATAGCAGATAATAGTCTTTTTAGACTTTGATTTTCCTTTAGCCTTTGAATTAGGCCTTTTACCCTTCTTTTCTTCTTCTCTCTTATAATTTCTTTTCTTTTGTCTTGAAAGATAATATTTTTCTTTCTTATAGGGCTCTTTCTTCTTATAAGAAGAAAATAATGGTTGATACCCTATTTGTTCACAGAAATCTCCAAGCAACCTTCTTCCTATTGCTTTATTTTTCTTAAGCTGATTTTGAAGCTTCATTTCATTACATAATGAAATTCCTTCAGATATGACTTCTCCTGCAAATTCTCCATAAGTATATTAGCTGTAAGGGATTCCTCCATCCCATTTACCTTTTATTCTATCTCTTACCCTTTTGGCAAATAAGGGTGGTAATCCGAAAATAAAATTTTCTTTCCAGATATCATTTCCATTATCTTCTCTGGTATATACCATAGATAAGAAGACATCTTTATACCATTTGAAATGAGATAAATCTAGGCATCTCAAGTTCATCAATTGCTCATGTGACTTGTCTAAATAAGATGTAGTTGAGCCAATAAAATGTATCCCTATAGTATATAATAGGGTATTAATAGCATCTGATGTAGTCCTTGAGTTTGTAATGGGTTGGGCTCCAAGTGGCTGTTGGATTGTTGTTTTTATTTTTGTTGATGTTAATATTTGGACTCTTGCTTCTTGGGATAAAAAAAAAATCCCACCAACCTTTAAGTTGGCCTGTGAATCTTGCTACTATGGCTTTAGCAACCATATCATCGGCATTTCCTCTAGCCTTAGTAGCATTTGTAAACATAGTCATATAATGTATGACATTTTTAATTTGATATTCAGATAGACCGTCAATATTCCATTCAACTATGGATGTCCCATCATAAGAGACATAATTGAATGAAGTATCTTCATATTAAAGATCCACTGGAGATGGCCTTCGATAATAAGGCTTTAATGGCATACTGGAACCCTTTTTAGGATAGGTTATCCTATTAACTTGACTTGTTTCTCCGGCTTCCATAAACATGGCTTCAAGGTTATTAATAAACCGATAGACTTTTGGGAATTGGTATCTGATTCAGTTTCAAAATCTGACTCAGAATTTATTTCTTCTTTCTTTTCCTCTTTAATAAGAGGTGTTAGACTTTTTTCCATTTGCTCTTTTGTATTTTTTGCTTTTAATCCTAGAGCAGTAAGTCTTTTGACCAGTTCGTCTACCATCTCTATAGACTTGTCTTCTTTTGCCAGTCTAATATCCAGCTTGGATGACTCCATGGGTTTAAATAAAACCCTCTTCTCATAAGAAGTAGAAGGAGCTTCTTTTTTAGGAATGTAGTCAACCTGTTTAAGAGTGGACATTTGAGTTTCTATTCTAGTCAACTATTTTCCCATTGAATCAAGAGATAAATTTGAAAAATTATTTTGCTAGATTATATCTTCTAGACTCCCAAGGAATGAGCCTGAGACCATTCTGGAGGATTCTTTTTTAGCCTCTCAAATAAGAGTTTAGCATCATAAGCTAGATCTTTATAAAATTCTGGAACATAGTTTAAACTCCCTAAAAACCTTTGTAATTTGGTTTTATCTTTGAGTTCATTAGGAAATTTATCAGCAAATTGAATGGCTCTATCTATGGGAATAATAGTGCCTTTTTCTATGGTGTGTCCTAGGAATATGATCTTTGTTTGGCATAATTTTGTCTTCTTGGCCGACACAACTAATCCGGCATTTCTAATAATCTTTATAAAGATATTCAAATGCTTAAAATGTTGATCTAGATTGCTAGAAAATATTAGCACATCATTAATATAAATGATAGTAAATGTTGAATAAACATTAAATATATCATTCATAATTCTTTGGAATTCTGAAGGGGCATTTTTTAACCCAAAGGGCATAACATTCCATTCATAATGCCCAAAAGGAATATTGAAAGCTGTCTTATAATGGTCCTTTTCATTTATTTGAATCTGCCAGTATCCAGATTTCATATCAAATTTTGAAAATATACTGGCATCATAAAGCCTGTTTAATAGATCCTTTTTATTAGGTAAAGGATACCTAATCCATCTTAAGGCTTTATTTAATGGCTTGTAATTAATAACAAGCCTAGGAACAAATCGTTCCAACTCAGCAGCATTTTCAACATAAAATGCTGGACAACTCCAAGGACTATGACTTTTTCTAATAAGTCCTTTACTTTCTAGCTCAACTATCTCTTTTTTACATATTTCAAGATGCCTAGGTCCCATTGCAATAGGATGAGCTTTAGTGGGAATATGTCTTTCACTAAAGTCTGCTTCATAATGCAGAGATATCAAATGCTTTTTCGTTTCCAAAAGGCATTGGGAATTTCTGCACAGATATATTTTTTCATATCTTGTTGGATTTTTTCTATTTTTTCTTTAACAGCTGGCAATAATAATTGCTCCGTTATCTTCTGACTGACTTCCTGAGATAAGGAAGTAAGGAATTTTTCCTTATTTTTTATTTTATTTTGAATGATGTTTATTTCCTTTAATTTGAACTCAACCATTCATGTAAAAAGTTATGTTTTGATCAATAAAAATTTAGTTTTCTTGAGAGTGTAATCTCTTAGTTTTGATTCTTGATTGAATCAAGTTCATACAATCAAAGATAATTACTTTGTGCATATTTATTCCAAGGTTCTCTTTCATGAGTTCGGTATTGTGTCGCAGAGATCATCATTCAAAGGTGATCATATTCCAAGGTGCTCTATTACGGGTTGGATTTGGGTTGTAGACTTGGGGAAAACGTGATTTAGCTTTCCAAGGAGTTGCTTCCAAGCATAAAGATAATTGGGTCTCAAGTTTAATATACTTGGGGTTCGTATCAATTTGGTATCAGAGCTTAGGCTCTAAATCAGGTTATATCTTTCCATTTCATTTGTGTTTTCCAATTTCATTTGTGTTTCTTGTTTTTGTTTGTTTTCGTGTTAGTTAAATTCCTTTGTTTTCATCTTGTTAACCCTATTTGTTCATGTCTCAGGTTTGAAAATCAAAAAAAAAAAATCATTTTACCTTCTTCGGTTCATGTCTTATTTTCGTTCATCTCTTTGTTTCCTACCCTATTCATATTTTTATTACTTGTTTTGTAAGGTCAAAACCATACTTCCTTGGGAACCAATTTTAATTCAAGAAGAAAGAAGGGAGGATTCGCCCAAGGTTGAAGATTTCAAATTCATTTTGGCTTCTTGTATTTGAGCTTCAATTTGCTTATTAATTTTCCTTTTAATTTGTTGCTATAATTATAAAAAATAAAAAGAGAGAGAGAGAGAGAGAGAAGAAAAAAAAAAAAAAGAGAAAATCATAATTTCAAAGAAAAGCAAAAAATAAAGAAGGAAAATTCGCCACAAAGGAAAGAAGAAGTAAAAAGTGTTGAAATCTAACTTTTTGGTGTATTTATAGAAGTTATTTAGTTCCTAGAGTGAAGAGGACAAGAAAAGAAGTTGATTTTCAAGATTATACAAGGAGAATCAAAGATTTCAGCATTCTACAAGGAGTTTGACCAAGTCTAAGCATCCTTCCAAAACAAGCTAGGATTGGTTTCCTACTGCTTTCCAAATTTTGGTTTGACTTTTCTAATCCTATTTTCATTCTGATTTTTGGCTAATTTAACTATTTCCTTATTCATTTCGATTTTCTTTTTATTTCTATCCTTGTTCGTGTCTCATTAGATTTCCTAATCTCATCTATATTGTTTTCCTAGTTCTATTAAATAACTTTTGTTTTCCAAATTCAATTAGAATTTCTATTTCTATTTTTCTAAGTCAAAAATCTAATTTTGTTTTCCTAGTTTAATTAGGATTCTTGTTTCCCAAGTGTCATTAAGATTTCTTATTCATGTTTCTTGTTTCATTTTTGAGTCTTTGGATTTTTATTTACATTGTAATTTAGTAAGATTGTATTAATTTGATTTTTGCAACTAATCTTGACAAGAGATTTGAGTAGGAAAAGGCTAATTGTGAGCTCATAAAGAGAAAAAGCCATAATAAATCGAGTGAAACACGAGTGATTGAGTAGCAATACTTGAGTGCAACATATGAGGGAGTGAAGTGAGGTATTATTTTACTTTACTAACATTGTTTTTGGGTTTTTTTTTTTAAGTGGAAGTTGATCAAGAATTTCAAAAAGAATTAATGGCTATTAGACAAGAAGTAGGGATGCAAATATTGTAGGATGAAGAATATAATGATGTTTTTCATACAAGATGTCGCATCTAAGATAGAGTATGCTGTATGATTATTGATAGATTGAGTGTTGTAAATTTTGCAAGCCTTGAGCTAGTTGAAAAACTAAATTTGCCCTTAGAAAGCACCCAAGGCCACACTCTTTGTATTTGTTGGATAAATATGTCAAGATTAAAGAGCATGCTTTAGTTTCATTCTCTCTAGGAAGGTATAAAAGTGAAGATTGGTGTGATGTTGTACCCATGAATGTGACACATGTTTTGTTTAGAAAGCCATAGATATGTTTTAGTTAAGCAAAACACAACAAATCTGCTAACCACTACAAAGTTCCACTAAAAGATGGTAAGCATACTACCGTTGCTCCTCTTTCTCAAGAAGAATTGTATGAAGATCGAGTGAAGATACAAAGAAAAAGAGAGAAAGAACTTCAAAGACAAAATGGTGATGTTGAGCTTATAGTGACAAAATTAAGTGTGTCAAAAAGGAAGAATGAAGGTGATGAGATTTTCAAAAAGGAGGAAAGTGATGTGCAAATGAAACTATGGAAGTGACTCACCAAGATGACTTAAAACCTTTAGAGCTTATAAGTGAAGAGTCCTCATTAAAGGTTGAAGAAGTTATTGAACATAAAGAAATTCCAATCTACAATCCTCCTCAAGTAGTTGTTGAAAATAAAGCTGAGTTTGTTATAAATAGTGAAAAAGGAAAAGAAAAAGAATGCATAAAGAATTAGAGTGAAAAGAAAAAGAGTGAGTGTGAAAAGAAAGAATTAGTGAGTGAAGAAGAAAATGAAGAACTTTCACATGAGAGAAAAGAAATATCAGAGAGTTCAAATAAAAAGACTAAGAGTGAAGAGAGAAAACAAGTGAGCATAGTGGAAAAATAAAGTATTGAGAATGTTTTATTTTCTAACACTAACAAGCTTGAATTTTCTTTGTTTAGTTTTGTTTCTCTTTTTCAGGATTTTAAAGAAGGATTTTCATGGAAGAAAAGAAGTGATAAAAGCAATGCATTTCCTACCAAGTGCTCAAGTCAAGATTTGAGGATGAATCATCCTAAGGAGGGAGGGAATGATGAGAATCCATATACCTTGCAAGAATCCCACAAATATTTGCAAGATAAAGATTTCAAGAAGGTTCTTCAAGGTTGTCATTTCTATCAAGATAACCTATAAAGACATGCAATCCAACCATTGTGCATGATTGGTGAATCATCCAACAAGAATATGACATTGCATGAAGTTTCCTACAATCCAATCAAGGAAATTTGGATCACAAGCTTTGCATATAGATCCAATCATATTCAAAGAAGTTTTAAGGATTTTATCAATATACTTAAACCCAATGTCAAAATGAAGAGATTAAAACACATTCCAAGTGATTAGGGTCAAATACAAGAAGAGTCAAGCTTCAAACATGACCATGAGATGAAAGTGCTCAAAAGCTGAAAACTGGCAACGTCGCGCCTGCGATGATTGTAGATTGAAAGCTCTTGGTTGCAAGCGTGATAGCGTTGCAAGCGCAACGAGAACTTGGACTATGTAATTCATTTTATTTTCTGATTTTTGTTATTTTAGTTTGATTTTAGATGTTTTTAGGCCCCTATCAATATGATATAAGCCCATAGTCAATTAAGTTTGCTTATGTAATTAATAAATTTTGGGCCTATTTATGTTAGGTTTAAAGCCCAAAATGAATTTAGGTTTATTTCTTTTTAGAAATCAGTTTAGGAATCTATTTCTAACTAGGAAACTTCAATCTTTGTTAAGGAAGATTTCCTAGTCCTTTAGCTAATTCCAATTTAGGACTGAGCCTCTATATAAACTCAACCATTCATGTAAAAAGTTATGTTATGATCAATAAAAATTCAGTTTTCTTAAAAGTGTGATCTCTTGGTTTTGATTTTTGCTTGAATTAATTTCATACAATCAAAGCTAATACTTTGTGCATATTTATTCCAAGGTTCTCTTCCACAAGTTCAATGTTGTATCATGGATATCATCATCAAAAGGTGATCATATTCTAAGGTGCTCTATCACAAGTTGGATTTGGGTCACGGACTTGGGAAAAACCTGATTTAGCTTTCCAAGGAGTTGCTTCCAAGCGTAAAGATAATTGGGTCTCAAGTTTAATATACTTGTGGTTCATATTAGTTACCTTCCTTCCATCCTTTTCAAAAGAGTAGTGATTGGTGTAGCCATCATGCATTACCCTTCTATCAAATTGCTAAGGGCATCCTAACAATAGATGACCTGCTTACATAGGAACAACATCAAATAAAATCTCATCATTTTAGTTTATAAAGGTGAGGATGCTTAGTAGTAGGTAACCTTAGTTTTTCAATTAAAGTGGTACTTGCAACATTGGTTACACTACCCCCATCTATGATTACATCACAAACTCTATCTTTTACAAGGCATCTAGTTTGAAATAAATTTTCCCTTTGTTGCACATTATCATCATGTTGGACTTGCATGTTCAATGATCTCCTTGTAACAAGAGACCTCCCACCTTCAGCTATTTTAGGCAGATTGCCCTCCTCTTTGTCACTTGCATCTTCAAGAGGTGGTGGCATTCTTTCTTCTTCAACTTCTTCTTCACTAACTAAATAGCACTCCCTATCTTCCATATACATTATCTTCTTGTTTGGACAATCCTTCTTATAATGACCTACACCTTGACATTTATAACATATAATATTTCCAAAACTAGAAGGCGTAGCTTTACCTTTGTCCTTGCTTGGAATGAGCATCTTTAGAGCTTCTTTGAAATTGACCTTAGGCTTGGATGGAAAAGCCTTGTTAATGTAAACAATGAAGCATACAAAGGCAAGGATCCAATTCAACTTCCCAATGGTCCCATTATAAGAGCAAGAATGAAGAAATTCAAGGAAACACTAAATGGGATGATTCAAGGCTTGTGGGATGATCTTGCCACAATTCAAGAATGCAAGAATGAATCATTCATCAAAATGGGGATTCAAGACTTAAATCAAAGTTTGGTGACAATGATTCAAGTGGATGAAGGCCAAAACATGGGCATGTACCTAGGCCTTTAGTTTGTTTTTAATGTTTTTGGGTCCCTATCAATATGATATAAGCCCAAGTTCAATTAAATTAAGTTTGCTTATGTAATTTGTGAGTTTTAGGTCTATTTATGTTAGGTTTAAAGTCCAAAATGAGTTTAGATTTATTTCTTGTTTAGGAATCAATTTGTAACTAGGAAACTTCAATCCTTGTTTAGGAAGATTCCCTAGTCTATGTTTTATTCCAATTTAGGTTTGAACCTATAATTATAAGTTGTCTAGGAATCAATTTCTAACTAGGAAACTTTAATTCTTGTTTAGGAAAGATTCCCTAGTCCATGTTTTATTCCAATTTAGGGTTGAACCTATAATTATTAGTTGTCTAGGAATCAATTTCTAACTAGAAAATTTTAATTCTTATTTAGGAAAGATTCCCTAGTCTATATTTTATTCCAATTTAAGGTTGAGCCTCTATATAAACTCAACCATTCATGTAAAATGGAGTTATATTTTGATAAATAAAAATTCAGTTTTTCTTAAGAGTGTTATCTCATATTTTTGATTCTTGCTTGAATCAAGTTCATACAATCAAAGCTATAATTACTTTATGCACTTTTTATTCCAAGGTTCTCTTTTACGAGTTGGCATTGTGTTGTGGAGATCATCATCCAAAGGTGATCATATTCCAAGGTTATACAAACCCCAAGTATATTAAACTTGAGATCTAATTATCTATACGCTTGGAAGCAACTCCTTGGAAAGCTAAATCAAGTTTTCGCCAAGTCCACGATCTAAATCCAACCCGTGATAGAGTACCATGGAATATGATTACCTTTAGATGATGATCTCTGCGACACAATACCAACTTGTGAAAGAGAACCTTGGAATAAATACGCACAAAGTAATTAGTTTTGATTGTATAAACTTGATTCAAGCAAGCATAAAAACCAAGAGATTACACTCTTAAGAAAACTAAATTTTTTTTGATCATAACATCAACTCCTTTTTACATGAATGGTTGAGTTTATATAGAGGCTCAACCCAAAATTAGAATCAACTATGGAATAGGAAATCTTCCTAAACAAGGATTGAAGATTCCTAATTAGAAACTAATTCCTAAATAATAACTAACCTAGAACTGAATTATAAAACAAGTTAGGTATCCTTCCTATACAAGAGAAGCTATTTCCTAACTAGAAACTGAAATCAAATTAATTAAACTATAAAATTCGGATGGCCCTTTGACCTAACATAAAATAGGTGCAAAACTAATTAAAACATGAAAATAAAGTAGTTTAAACAACTCTTGGGCTGTATACATAACATAGGCTACCCAAACACTAAATAAAACATGATAAATTGAATTTGAAAAGCCTAAATATGGAGGATCCAATTTGAATGAAGAATGGTAGCCTTGTAAACACTTGAATAGATTAGGCCCAAGCAAATTGGAATGTAATTTGGCCTCTTCATTTTGACATTGGGCTTGAATAGATTGATTAAGCCCTTGAAGCTTCCTTGAATACAATTGGATCCATATGCGAAGCTCATGATCTAAATATCGTTGATTGATTTACAGGAAACTTCATACAACCTTATTTTCTTCTTGAATGATCCATCAATCATGCACAATGGTTGTATTGCATGCCTTTGTAAGCTATCTTGATAGAAATGACAACCTTGAAGAACCTTCTTGAAATCTTTATCATGCATGTATTTGTGAGCTTCTTGTAAGGTATATGGATTCTCATCATTCCCCCCTTCCTCAGGATGATTCATCCTCGAATCTTAACTTAAGCACTTGGTAGGAAATGCATTACTTTTATCACCTTTTCTTCCATGAAAATCCTTCTTTAAAATCCTGAAAAAGAGAAACAAAACTAAACAAAGAAAATTCAAGCTTGTTAGTGTTAGAAAACAAAACTTCCTTAATACTTTCTTTTTCAACTATGCTCACTTCTTTTCTCTCTTCACTCTCAATCTTTTTATTTGAACTTTCTATTATTTCTTTTCTCCTATTTGAAAGTTCATTTTCTTCCTCACTTACTAATTCTTTCTTTTCACACTCACTCTTTTTCTTTTCACTCTCTTTCTTTATGCACTCTTTTTCTTTTATTTCATTATTTACAACAAACTCAGCTTTATTTTCAACTACTTCAAGAGGATCAAAGCTTCGGGTTCCATCTTTCATTGGTGAGTAATATATGCATATGTATATATATGTTTATGCCAAAATGAACTTATACCCTTATATGATATTTGCTTGTGAAATGCTCCTTGATGATCCTTTTGAATTTGAATTGCTTCCTTTTCATTGATTCCTTCTTGCTTTAGAATACCTTATTGCTTATATTGAATTTCTAATTGTCCATGGCAAACCTTTGAAACCTGTTTTGCTTCTTTGTAATTACATTGTTTGGCTTTGTAGCACCTTGTGATATGTTCGAATGACTTTGATTCTTTAAATGAACTTATGTTGGTTAATTCCCTTTCTTTGAATTTAATTATTGAGTAAACCCTGTGATTTGATTGGATATCAAATGATAGAGCTACTCATCTGATGGAGTAGCATAAATTTTGCATCAGACATTGTGTACAATGAATTATAAACCCGAGCTAGGGAGGGTTAAGCCCCTAGCCATATAGTCTGATCAACTATATGTGGGTAAAGCATGCTACCAAGATAGTAGCCTCTGCTTATTATAAATGTGTGATTAAATGAAGTCTGTCATTTGAGAGCCAATATGATTGTCACCTTTACTTTCATGCCTTTATTTAAACTATTGCTTCTCTTGCTCTTTTATTTTTTATATGTATATGTATGTATGCGTATATTGTTCACTGGGATTTTATCTCATCATTTTAGTGGTTTATAAATTTTCAGGTGGTGAGTAGACCAGTGGTTCCGACAAAGCTTCTCCCTCCTGCGTGGAACCTATCATGTAATATTCATATTTATTTTAATGGTTGTAAATATTAGAAACTCCATGGTACTTGGTGGTTTAGTATAGTTTAGATTGGGAATTGTAATAAATATTAAATGTATAAATTATATGTAAATTAAATGAATATTAATGAATATCAGAATGTTTATTGTATTTTTTTGTGGATGCTAGTTATTTAATATAATAATCCGGGGTTCTACGGGTTTAGGTGGCTTTAGGCTTACCCAATCCCTAGGCCCGTCCATCCCTAGAGAGGGATGTGACACATATGCAAAGCTTATGATCCAAATTTCCTTAATTGGATTATAGGAAACTTCATGCAATCTCATATTCTTCTTAGATGATTCACCAATCATGTACAATGGTTGGATTTCATGTCTTTGTAGGCTATCTTGATAGAAATGACAACCTTGAAGAACCTTCTTGAAGCCGTTATCATTTATGTATTTGTAAGCTTCTTGCAAGGCATATAGATTCTCATCATTCCCTCCCTCCTCAAGAGGATTCATCCTCGAATCTTGACTTGAACAATTGGAACAAGGGAATGTGTTACTCCTACCATCTTTTTATACATCTAACTCAGCCACATCTTGTGCTTCCTTTAGGATTTCTAAATGAGTATTGATCATTAAAACCTTTTCACGAACAACAACAACAACGGTTTCTTCTTCATTACCAATTAAAGAATCTCCTAGGCAACAAGTCACTAGCATAAATTTAAGCAACTTCATATGTAGCTTGAACCAGCCTAGCTATGATGACTTCTTTGCTATTTTCTTGATCACTTACATCTTCCAAAGAGGGCATGCTTTCATTGTCATCATCCTTGTCAGTTTTAGAAAAGAGCTTTCCATTGAATGTAATCATCACCCTCTTATTAGGACATTGGGAAGCTATATGACCTGAAACCAAACTCTTAAGGCATTTAATATCATGAGAATGGTTTGGAGCTTTAGATTGACCTCTCTCCTTCTCCTTTGACATTGGTACAGCTTGTCCCTCTCTTGAGTCGAATTTGGACTTGGAATCAGTTTCCTCATCTTCCTTCCAACTTGATTTCCATGGCTTGAATGAAGATGAACTTCGATTGTTGCCCATATACCTAGGTTACTTCTCAACCTTAATCGCCATATCCCTAAGGTGACATCTTCTTTGAAATTCATTCCACCTTTTGTCCATCTTTTTGTTAAGTTATTCTAGGAACTTGATACTAACCCCAAACAACCTGTTTTAAGACCCAATATCTTTGTGCTTAGAAGCAACTCCCTCGGAAAGCCAAATCCAGTTTGTAAAGAAAATCTCAAACCAATGACGAACCTGTGTCAAAGAACCTTGGTATGTTGTGAATGAAACAAAGCGATTAACTTTAAAAGTTTGGAATATTGATTCAAACAAGAACCAAAAGCTAAGAAATTTCTCACAAAACTAAATTTTGAATTATCAAGTTTGTTCTATTCCTAGATTAGCTAAGTATTTATATCATCTTAGCTAGGTTACAAACTCTAAAATTCTTACTAACAAAATTCGGGCTTGGGCTTAATTTAAACAAACTAAAAAGCCCAAATAACTAATTTATACTTAAAACAAAAAAAGAATAGATATGGGCTTATTTAACAAAATTAGCCCAATTACAAAGTGAATTTCGAATTTAATTCGATTGACCCGTTCGAAATCCATCCTTGAAGCTTGAATCTTCATGTTTTGTCTTTTAGCACTTGAATCAAATTAATCAAATCTGAATTTGAATCTTGAATCCCTAATTTGATATTTGACTCCTCTTTGCAATCTTCAATTATGAATAGATTGTTCCATAAGCCTTGCATCAAGCCTTGAATTGCATCTTTGAACTTCTTTGTCCTTGCTCTTGTAATTGGCCCATTTGGCAAAGTCATTGGATCCTTGCTATTAGCCACTTGGGTTGCATCAGAACTCTAAGAAATTTTGAACATCATCTCTATGTTTGGTACTCATGGTGAAAACCTGAAAAAAATATTAGTAAGGCAAAAACCTTACGTCACTCCCTCACGTGTTTTCACTCAAAATAGATGACACTCATGTTCACTCATGTTTATTATCACACAATCAACAGGCTTTCTCTAAATAAATTCACACTCTTGCTATTTACCTCTCAATTCTCTCTTATAGTTCTTACAAGAGCCAATTTCCAAACTACACAAATTTTTTTTTTTTTGCTCAACAATTAACCAAGATTTAAAAGTGAAATTTGACACAAATTTAAGGCAAAACAGGAATGAGAATACCTAAAACAATAACCCTAGACATTTTCAATAATGACTGAACGAAGATACCAAACACAAATTTTGCTAATAAATTGGAAAAACTATAAAATTAAATAGAAATAAAATAGATAACAAGATGAGAAAAACACAACTGCCAGTACTCAAAATGGAGTTTTCTACAGAAAATTACAATCAAATGAAATTTACTGAGAAATCGAAAAAATGCGAATTTCGAGGCCTAAATGATGGAATTTGGCCAAAAAACAATGGACATTACAAGCAAAGCTTGTGTTTTTTTTTATCATTGGCCTAGTTTCCCTTGAAACTATGTACTCAAAAGGGTAAAATAAATGCAACTTTCTCAATACTAGAATTTTTTTTTTTTAATTTCCGAGAAGAAACATATAGCTACTATAGAATTAGCGTTAGAAATAGAAAAGGAAACAAAGATATCAATGAAAACAAAAAGGAAACAATAAAAGAAAAAAAAAAGAATCAGAATGGGATAAGGAAACTCAAACCAAAATTGGAAGTAAATCCTAGCTTGTTTTTGGAAGGTAGGCTTGATTTGGTCAACTCCTTGATTCTCCTCGATTTGATTTGATTCCAATAATCTTCCATTTTTTCTTTCACTCTAGAATTAGAAACAAATACTATATATTTCTATATATTTTGATTTGGCTAAGATTCTTTTCTTTTTTTTTTCTTTCTTTCCTTGGCCGATTTCTAGATTCTTTCCCCTTTTTTTTTTTAGCCAAATGCTCTTTTTTTTTTTTTTTTTTTTTAATTCAGCAACAATTCAAAAGAAAAAAAAATAAAGAAATAGAAGATCAAACATAGGATGCCAATGAAAACACAAAGAACAAAAGGAACAGAAACACAAATGGATAGAAGACAGACAACCAAAATAGAATGGATCGATGAATTTAGATTTTTTTTTATTTTCAAATTCAGACCTAAAATCACAAGGAAACAGAATTAATAAAAATGAAAACAAAGGAATAAAAAAAATGAACTCAAATGGAAACAAGAAAAAATAAGCGAAACACAAAACACAAACGAAATGGAATAATATAATCTGATTTAGAGCCGAAGCTCTGATACCAAACTGATACGAACCCCATTAAGAATTAAGCAAGAAATAAGCAAGAAATTGAAGAAGTGGATATTGGAAGAAACCTGCCATTTTAAGAAAAGCAAGGTTAGTCCACTTTTCTTGATTTTAATCCATAGAAATAGATGTTAGTGAGTGGAAAAGATGATTTAGTATGAGAATTATGTGATAGATTGGTGTACTTGGCATGGAAACTTCATAACTCTTCAAATGCACCTTAAATTAAATTGTTTCTAAAACTTTAAATTCACCAAAAAAAGACTTAAGAATAGTTAAATCTGATATTTAAGGAATGGATTCCAGCAATTGGAATCATTGAATTTGAAGAAAAATACGTAGGTTGCTTAAAATCATCAATTCTGCCTATATGTTCAAAGTCCCACTTCAAGGCTTTTTTTTCCAATTTTATTGCTTAAATGTGTTAGTTTAGTATCAAATAATATGGAAATAACCTTAGCTTGAATTATAGAAACTCCCTTGAAGAAACCATGCTTGGCCGAACCATAGGAGGCAGAATTGCCTTGGTTTATGCTTGACTTTCTTTCATGATTTTCCATGCTGAAATGAACCCTTTGCTTGGCCTTTAAATTCCAAATGAATTATGGAATATATTATTGGCAATGTGAATTTATGTAGGGCAATTTGGGCTTCTTCCAATTTGCCCCAAAACTCTTCCAAAATGCAACCAAAGTCATGCCCATCAAGTGTTTCATAAAATGTCCCAAAGAAAATCCATGAACAAATGCCAACCAATGCTTGCTACAAAATTGCCAAGAAAATATCTAATATGTAAATTCCATAATATATCATCCCTAAAGTGACAAATAGGTTATGTATGCCTAAATTGCTAATAAACATAAATGTAGTTAAATTAAACTAAAGAATTAAAGAAAACAAATTAAATGCTCAAAACAGAAAAATAAACATAAATCATGCATTTTATGCTATTAGTTTAAGTATTCTCAATAATGTTTAGTATTAAAACAATGTATTTTGCTTCTTTAGCTTCCAAGGATCAAGAAAAGGAGGTTGAGGATCAAGGGATAAAGCTTCGGGTTCCATCTTTCATTGGTGAGTAATATATGCATATGTATATATATGTTTATGCCAAAATGAACTTATACCCTTATATGATATTTGCTTGTGAAATGCTCCTTGATGATCCTTTTGAATTTGAATTGCTTCCTTTTCATTGATTCCTTCTTGCTTTAGAATACCTTATTGCTTATATTGAATTTCTAATTGTCCATGGCAAACCTTTGAAACCTGTTTTGCTTCTTTGTAATTACATTGTTTGGCTTTGTAGCACCTTGTGATATGTTCGAATGACTTTGATTCTTTAAATGAACTTATGTTGGTTAATTCCCTTTCTTTGAATTTAATTATTGAGTAAACCCTGTGATTTGATTGGATATCAAATGATAGAGCTACTCATCTGATGGAGTAGCATAAATTTTGCATCAGACATTGTGTACAATGAATTATAAACCCGAGCTAGGGAGGGTTAAGCCCCTAGCCATATAGTCTGATCAACTATATGTGGGTAAAGCATGCTACCAAGATAGTAGCCTCTGCTTATTATAAATGTGTGATTAAATGAAGTCTGTCATTTGAGAGCCAATATGATTGTCACCTTTACTTTCATGCCTTTATTTAAACTATTGCTTCTCTTGCTCTTTTATTTTTTATATGTATATGTATGTATGCGTATATTGTTCACTGGGATTTTATCTCATCATTTTAGTGGTTTATAAATTTTCAGGTGGTGAGTAGACCAGTGGTTCCGACAAAGCTTCTCCCTCCTGCGTGGAACCTATCATGTAATATTCATATTTATTTTAATGGTTGTAAATATTAGAAACTCCATGGTACTTGGTGGTTTAGTATAGTTTAGATTGGGAATTGTAATAAATATTAAATGTATAAATTATATGTAAATTAAATGAATATTAATGAATATCAGAATGTTTATTGTATTTTTATGTGGATGCTAGTTATTTAATATAATAATCCGGGGTTCTACGGGTTTAGGTGGCTTTAGGCTTACCCAATCCCTAGGCCCGTCCATCCCTAGAGAGGGATGTGACACATATGCAAAGCTTATGATCCAAATTTCCTTAATTGGATTATAGGAAACTTCATGCAATCTCATATTCTTCTTAGATGATTCACCAATCATGTACAATGGTTGGATTTCATGTCTTTGTAGGCTATCTTGATAGAAATGACAACCTTGAAGAACCTTCTTGAAGCCGTTATCATTTATGTATTTGTAAGCTTCTTGCAAGGCATATAGATTCTCATCATTCCCTCCCTCCTCAAGAGGATTCATCCTCGAATCTTGACTTGAACAATTGGAACAAGGGAATGTGTTACTCCTACCATCTTTTTATACATCTAACTCAGCCACATCTTGTGCTTCCTTTAGGATTTCTAAATGAGTATTGATCATTAAAACCTTTTCACGAACAACAACAACAACGGTTTCTTCTTCATTACCAATTAAAGAATCTCCTAGGCAACAAGTCACTAGCATAAATTTAAGCAACTTCATATGTAGCTTGAACCAGCCTAGCTATGATGACTTCTTTGCTATTTTCTTGATCACTTACATCTTCCAAAGAGGGCATGCTTTCATTGTCATCATCCTTGTCAGTTTTAGAAAAGAGCTTTCCATTGAATGTAATCATCACCCTCTTATTAGGACATTGGGAAGCTATATGACCTGAAACCAAACTCTTAAGGCATTTAATATCATGAGAATGGTTTGGAGCTTTAGATTGACCTCTCTCCTTCTCCTTTGACATTGGTACAGCTTGTCCCTCTCTTGAGTCGAATTTGGACTTGGAATCAGTTTCCTCATCTTCCTTCCAACTTGATTTCCATGGCTTGAATGAAGATGAACTTCGATTGTTGCCCATATACCTAGGTTACTTCTCAACCTTAATCGCCATATCCCTAAGGTGACATCTTCTTTGAAATTCATTCCACCTTTTGTCCATCTTTTTGTTAAGTTATTCTAGGAACTTGATACTAACCCCAAACAACCTGTTTTAAGACCCAATATCTTTGTGCTTAGAAGCAACTCCCTCGGAAAGCCAAATCCAGTTTGTAAAGAAAATCTCAAACCAATGACGAACCTGTGTCAAAGAACCTTGGTATGTTGTGAATGAAACAAAGCGATTAACTTTAAAAGTTTGGAATATTGATTCAAACAAGAACCAAAAGCTAAGAAATTTCTCACAAAACTAAATTTTGAATTATCAAGTTTGTTCTATTCCTAGATTAGCTAAGTATTTATATCATCTTAGCTAGGTTACAAACTCTAAAATTCTTACTAACAAAATTCGGGCTTGGGCTTAATTTAAAAAAACTAAAAAGCCCAAATAACTAATTTATACTTAAAACAAAAAAAGAATAGATATGGGCTTATTTAACAAAATTAGCCCAATTACAAAGTGAATTTCGAATTTAATTCGATTGACCCGTTCGAAATCCATCCTTGAAGCTTGAATCTTCATGTTTTGTCTTTTAGCACTTGAATCAAATTAATCAAATCTGAATTTGAATCTTGAATCCCTAATTTGATATTTGACTCCTCTTTGCAATCTTCAATTATGAATAGATTGTTCCATAAGCCTTGCATCAAGCCTTGAATTGCATCTTTGAACTTCTTTGTCCTTGCTCTTGTAATTGGCCCATTTGGCAAAGTCATTGGATCCTTGCTATTAGCCACTTGGGTTGCATCAGAACTCTAAGAAATTTTGAACATCATCTCTATGTTTGGTACTCATGGTGAAAACCTGAAAAAAATATTAGTAAGGCAAAAACCTTACGTCACTCCCTCACGTGTTTTCACTCAAAATAGATGACACTCATGTTCACTCATGTTTATTATCACACAATCAACAGGCTTTCTCTAAATAAATTCACACTCTTGCTATTTACCTCTCAATTCTCTCTTATAGTTCTTACAAGAGCCAATTTCCAAACTACACAAATTTTTTTTTTTTTGCTCAACAATTAACCAAGATTTAAAAGTGAAATTTGACACAAATTTAAGGCAAAACAGGAATGAGAATACCTAAAACAATAACCCTAGACATTTTCAATAATGACTGAACGAAGATACCAAACACAAATTTTGCTAATAAATTGGAAAAACTATAAAATTAAATAGAAATAAAATAGATAACAAGATGAGAAAAACACAACTGCCAGTACTCAAAATGGAGTTTTCTACAGAAAATTACAATCAAATGAAATTTACTGAGAAATCGAAAAAATGCGAATTTCGAGGCCTAAATGATGGAATTTGGCCAAAAAACAATGGACATTACAAGCAAAGCTTGTGTTTTTTTTTATCATTGGCCTAGTTTCCCTTGAAACTATGTACTCAAAAGGGTAAAATAAATGCAACTTTCTCAATACTAGAATTTTTTTTTTTTTAATTTCCGAGAAGAAACATATAGCTACTATAGAATTAGCGTTAGAAATAGAAAAGGAAACAAAGATATCAATGAAAACAAAAAGGAAACAATAAAAGAAAAAAAAAAGAATCAGAATGGGATAAGGAAACTCAAACCAAAATTGGAAGTAAATCCTAGCTTGTTTTTGGAAGGTAGGCTTGATTTGGTCAACTCCTTGATTCTCCTCGATTTGATTTGATTCCAATAATCTTCCATTTTTTCTTTCACTCTAGAATTAGAAACAAATACTATATATTTCTATATATTTTGATTTGGCTAAGATTCTTTTCTTTTTTTTTTCTTTCTTTCCTTGGCCGATTTCTAGATTCTTTCCCCTTTTTTTTTTTAGCCAAATGCTCTTTTTTTTTTTTTTTTTTTTTAATTCAGCAACAATTCAAAAGAAAAAAAAATAAAGAAATAGAAGATCAAACATAGGATGCCAATGAAAACACAAAGAACAAAAGGAACAGAAACACAAATGGATAGAAGACAGACAACCAAAATAGAATGGATCGATGAATTTAGATTTTTTTTTATTTTCAAATTCAGACCTAAAATCACAAGGAAACAGAATTAATAAAAATGAAAACAAAGGAATAAAAAAAATGAACTCAAATGGAAACAAGAAAAAATAAGCGAAACACAAAACACAAACGAAATGGAATAATATAATCTGATTTAGAGCCGAAGCTCTGATACCAAACTGATACGAACCCCATTAAGAATTAAGCAAGAAATAAGCAAGAAATTGAAGAAGTGGATATTGGAAGAAACCTGCCATTTTAAGAAAAGCAAGGTTAGTCCACTTTTCTTGATTTTAATCCATAGAAATAGATGTTAGTGAGTGGAAAAGATGATTTAGTATGAGAATTATGTGATAGATTGGTGTACTTGGCATGGAAACTTCATAACTCTTCAAATGCACCTTAAATTAAATTGTTTCTAAAACTTTAAATTCATCAAAAAAAGACTTAAGAATAGTTAAATCTGATATTTAAGGAATGGATTCCAGCAATTGGAATCATTGAATTTGAAGAAAAATACGTAGGTTGCTTAAAATCATCAATTCTGCCTATATGTTCAAAGTCCCACTTCAAGGCTTTTTTTTCCAATTTTATTGCTTAAATGTGTTAGTTTAGTATCAAATAATATGGAAATAACCTTAGCTTGAATTATAGAAACTCCCTTGAAGAAACCATGCTTGGCCGAACCATAGGAGGCAGAATTGCCTTGGTTTATGCTTGACTTTCTTTCATGATTTTCCATGCTGAAATGAACCCTTTGCTTGGCCTTTAAATTCCAAATGAATTATGGAATATATTATTGGCAATGTGAATTTATGTAGGGCAATTTGGGCTTCTTCCAATTTGCCCCAAAACTCTTCCAAAATGCAACCAAAGTCATGCCCATCAAGTGTTTCATAAAATGTCCCAAAGAAAATCCATGAACAAATGCCAACCAATGCTTGCTACAAAATTGCCAAGAAAATATCTAATATGTAAATTCCATAATATATCATCCCTAAAGTGACAAATAGGTTATGTATGCCTAAATTGCTAATAAACATAAATGTAGTTAAATTAAACTAAAGAATTAAAGAAAACAAATTAAATGCTCAAAACAGAAAAATAAACATAAATCATGCATTTTATGCTATTAGTTTAAGTATTCTCAATAATGTTTAGTATTAAAACAATGTATTTTGCTTCTTTAGCTTCCAAGGATCAAGAAAAGGAGGTTGAGGATCAAGGGATAAAGCTTCGGGTTCCATCTTTCATTGGTGAGTAATATATGCATATGTATATATATGTTTATGCCAAAATGAACTTATACCCTTATATGATATTTGCTTGTGAAATGCTCCTTGATGATCCTTTTGAATTTGAATTGCTTCCTTTTCATTGATTCCTTCTTGCTTTAGAATACCTTATTGCTTATATTGAATTTCTAATTGTCCATGGCAAACCTTTGAAACCTGTTTTGCTTCTTTGTAATTACATTGTTTGGCTTTGTAGCACCTTGTGATATGTTCGAATGACTTTGATTCTTTAAATGAACTTATGTTGGTTAATTCCCTTTCTTTGAATTTAATTATTGAGTAAACCCTGTGATTTGATTGGATATCAAATGATAGAGCTACTCATCTGATGGAGTAGCATAAATTTTGCATCAGACATTGTGTACAATGAATTATAAACCCGAGCTAGGGAGGGTTAAGCCCCTAGCCATATAGTCTGATCAACTATATGTGGGTAAAGCATGCTACCAAGATAGTAGCCTCTGCTTATTATAAATGTGTGATTAAATGAAGTCTGTCATTTGAGAGCCAATATGATTGTCACCTTTACTTTCATGCCTTTATTTAAACTATTGCTTCTCTTGCTCTTTTATTTTTTATATGTATATGTATGTATGCGTATATTGTTCACTGGGATTTTATCTCATCATTTTAGTGGTTTATAAATTTTCAGGTGGTGAGTAGACCAGTGGTTCCGACAAAGCTTCTCCCTCCTGCGTGGAACCTATCATGTAATATTCATATTTATTTTAATGGTTGTAAATATTAGAAACTCCATGGTACTTGGTGGTTTAGTATAGTTTAGATTGGGAATTGTAATAAATATTAAATGTATAAATTATATGTAAATTAAATGAATATTAATGAATATCAGAATGTTTATTGTATTTTTATGTGGATGCTAGTTATTTAATATAATAATCCGGGGTTCTACGGGTTTAGGTGGCTTTAGGCTTACCCAATCCCTAGGCCCGTCCATCCCTAGAGAGGGATGTGACACATATGCAAAGCTTATGATCCAAATTTCCTTAATTGGATTATAGGAAACTTCATGCAATCTCATATTCTTCTTAGATGATTCACCAATCATGTACAATGGTTGGATTTCATGTCTTTGTAGGCTATCTTGATAGAAATGACAACCTTGAAGAACCTTCTTGAAGCCGTTATCATTTATGTATTTGTAAGCTTCTTGCAAGGCATATAGATTCTCATCATTCCCTCCCTCCTCAAGAGGATTCATCCTCGAATCTTGACTTGAACAATTGGAACAAGGGAATGTGTTACTCCTACCATCTTTTTATACATCTAACTCAGCCACATCTTGTGCTTCCTTTAGGATTTCTAAATGAGTATTGATCATTAAAACCTTTTCACGAACAACAACAACAACGGTTTCTTCTTCATTACCAATTAAAGAATCTCCTAGGCAACAAGTCACTAGCATAAATTTAAGCAACTTCATATGTAGCTTGAACCAGCCTAGCTATGATGACTTCTTTGCTATTTTCTTGATCACTTACATCTTCCAAAGAGGGCATGCTTTCATTGTCATCATCCTTGTCAGTTTTAGAAAAGAGCTTTCCATTGAATGTAATCATCACCCTCTTATTAGGACATTGGGAAGCTATATGACCTGAAACCAAACTCTTAAGGCATTTAATATCATGAGAATGGTTTGGAGCTTTAGATTGACCTCTCTCCTTCTCCTTTGACATTGGTACAGCTTGTCCCTCTCTTGAGTCGAATTTGGACTTGGAATCAGTTTCCTCATCTTCCTTCCAACTTGATTTCCATGGCTTGAATGAAGATGAACTTCGATTGTTGCCCATATACCTAGGTTACTTCTCAACCTTAATCGCCATATCCCTAAGGTGACATCTTCTTTGAAATTCATTCCACCTTTTGTCCATCTTTTTGTTAAGTTATTCTAGGAACTTGATACTAACCCCAAACAACCTGTTTTAAGACCCAATATCTTTGTGCTTAGAAGCAACTCCCTCGGAAAGCCAAATCCAGTTTGTAAAGAAAATCTCAAACCAATGACGAACCTGTGTCAAAGAACCTTGGTATGTTGTGAATGAAACAAAGCGATTAACTTTAAAAGTTTGGAATATTGATTCAAACAAGAACCAAAAGCTAAGAAATTTCTCACAAAACTAAATTTTGAATTATCAAGTTTGTTCTATTCCTAGATTAGCTAAGTATTTATATCATCTTAGCTAGGTTACAAACTCTAAAATTCTTACTAACAAAATTCGGGCTTGGGCTTAATTTAAACAAACTAAAAGGCCCAAATAACTAATTTATACTTAAAACAAAAAAAGAATAGATATGGGCTTATTTAACAAAATTAGCCCAATTACAAAGTGAATTTCGAATTTAATTCGATTGACCCGTTCGAAATCCATCCTTGAAGCTTGAATCTTCATGTTTTGTCTTTTAGCACTTGAATCAAATTAATCAAATCTGAATTTGAATCTTGAATCCCTAATTTGATATTTGACTCCTCTTTGCAATCTTCAATTATGAATAGATTGTTCCATAAGCCTTGCATCAAGCCTTGAATTGCATCTTTGAACTTCTTTGTCCTTGCTCTTGTAATTGGCCCATTTGGCAAAGTCATTGGATCCTTGCTATTAGCCACTTGGGTTGCATCAGAACTCTAAGAAATTTTGAACATCATCTCTATGTTTGGTACTCATGGTGAAAACCTGAAAAAAATATTAGTAAGGCAAAAACCTTACGTCACTCCCTCACGTGTTTTCACTCAAAATAGATGACACTCATGTTCACTCATGTTTATTATCACACAATCAACAGGCTTTCTCTAAATAAATTCACACTCTTGCTATTTACCTCTCAATTCTCTCTTATAGTTCTTACAAGAGCCAATTTCCAAACTACACAAATTTTTTTTTTTTTTGCTCAACAATTAACCAAGATTTAAAAGTGAAATTTGACACAAATTTAAGGCAAAACAGGAATGAGAATACCTAAAACAATAACCCTAGACATTTTCAATAATGACTGAACGAAGATACCAAACACAAATTTTGCTAATAAATTGGAAAAACTATAAAATTAAATAGAAATAAAATAGATAACAAGATGAGAAAAACACAACTGCCAGTACTCAAAATGGAGTTTTCTACAGAAAATTACAATCAAATGAAATTTACTGAGAAATCGAAAAAATGCGAATTTCGAGGCCTAAATGATGGAATTTGGCCAAAAAACAATGGACATTACAAGCAAAGCTTGTGTTTTTTTTTATCATTGGCCTAGTTTCCCTTGAAACTATGTACTCAAAAGGGTAAAATAAATGCAACTTTCTCAATACTAGAATTTTTTTTTTTTAAATTTCCGAGAAGAAACATATAGCTACTATAGAATTAGCGTTAGAAATAGAAAAGGAAACAAAGATATCAATGAAAACAAAAAGGAAACAATAAAAGAAAAAAAAAAGAATCAGAATGGGATAAGGAAACTCAAACCAAAATTGGAAGTAAATCCTAGCTTGTTTTTGGAAGGTAGGCTTGATTTGGTCAACTCCTTGATTCTCCTCGATTTGATTTGATTCCAATAATCTTCCATTTTTTCTTTCACTCTAGAATTAGAAACAAATACTATATATTTCTATATATTTTGATTTGGCTAAGATTCTTTTCTTTTTTTTTTCTTTCTTTCCTTGGCCGATTTCTAGATTCTTTCCCCTTTTTTTTTTTAGCCAAATGCTCTTTTTTTTTTTTTTTTTTTTTTTAATTCAGCAACAATTCAAAAGAAAAAAAAATAAAGAAATAGAAGATCAAACATAGGATGCCAATGAAAACACAAAGAACAAAAGGAACAGAAACACAAATGGATAGAAGACAGACAACCAAAATAGAATGGATCGATGAATTTAGATTTTTTTTTATTTTCAAATTCAGACCTAAAATCACAAGGAAACAGAATTAATAAAAATGAAAACAAAGGAATAAAAAAAATGAACTCAAATGGAAACAAGAAAAAATAAGCGAAACACAAAACACAAACGAAATGGAATAATATAATCTGATTTAGAGCCGAAGCTCTGATACCAAACTGATACGAACCCCATTAAGAATTAAGCAAGAAATAAGCAAGAAATTGAAGAAGTGGATATTGGAAGAAACCTGCCATTTTAAGAAAAGCAAGGTTAGTCCACTTTTCTTGATTTTAATCCATAGAAATAGATGTTAGTGAGTGGAAAAGATGATTTAGTATGAGAATTATGTGATAGATTGGTGTACTTGGCATGGAAACTTCATAACTCTTCAAATGCACCTTAAATTAAATTGTTTCTAAAACTTTAAATTCACCAAAAAAAGACTTAAGAATAGTTAAATCTGATATTTAAGGAATGGATTCCAGCAATTGGAATCATTGAATTTGAAGAAAAATACGTAGGTTGCTTAAAATCATCAATTCTGCCTATATGTTCAAAGTCCCACTTCAAGGCTTTTTTTTCCAATTTTATTGCTTAAATGTGTTAGTTTAGTATCAAATAATATGGAAATAACCTTAGCTTGAATTATAGAAACTCCCTTGAAGAAACCATGCTTGGCCGAACCATAGGAGGCAGAATTGCCTTGGTTTATGCTTGACTTTCTTTCATGATTTTCCATGCTGAAATGAACCCTTTGCTTGGCCTTTAAATTCCAAATGAATTATGGAATATATTATTGGCAATGTGAATTTATGTAGGGCAATTTGGGCTTCTTCCAATTTGCCCCAAAACTCTTCCAAAATGCAACCAAAGTCATGCCCATCAAGTGTTTCATAAAATGTCCCAAAGAAAATCCATGAACAAATGCCAACCAATGCTTGCTACAAAATTGCCAAGAAAATATCTAATATGTAAATTCCATAATATATCATCCCTAAAGTGACAAATAGGTTATGTATGCCTAAATTGCTAATAAACATAAATGTAGTTAAATTAAACTAAAGAATTAAAGAAAACAAATTAAATGCTCAAAACAGAAAAATAAACATAAATCATGCATTTTATGCTATTAGTTTAAGTATTCTCAATAATGTTTAGTATTAAAACAATGTATTTTGCTTCTTTAGCTTCCAAGGATCAAGAAAAGGAGGTTGAGGATCAAGGGATAAAGCTTCGGGTTCCATCTTTCATTGGTGAGTAATATATGCATATGTATATATATGTTTATGCCAAAATGAACTTATACCCTTATATGATATTTGCTTGTGAAATGCTCCTTGATGATCCTTTTGAATTTGAATTGCTTCCTTTTCATTGATTCCTTCTTGCTTTAGAATACCTTATTGCTTATATTGAATTTCTAATTGTCCATGGCAAACCTTTGAAACCTGTTTTGCTTCTTTGTAATTACATTGTTTGGCTTTGTAGCACCTTGTGATATGTTCGAATGACTTTGATTCTTTAAATGAACTTATGTTGGTTAATTCCCTTTCTTTGAATTTAATTATTGAGTAAACCCTGTGATTTGATTGGATATCAAATGATAGAGCTACTCATCTGATGGAGTAGCATAAATTTTGCATCAGACATTGTGTACAATGAATTATAAACCCGAGCTAGGGAGGGTTAAGCCCCTAGCCATATAGTCTGATCAACTATATGTGGGTAAAGCATGCTACCAAGATAGTAGCCTCTGCTTATTATAAATGTGTGATTAAATGAAGTCTGTCATTTGAGAGCCAATATGATTGTCACCTTTACTTTCATGCCTTTATTTAAACTATTGCTTCTCTTGCTCTTTTATTTTTTATATGTATATGTATGTATGCGTATATTGTTCACTGGGATTTTATCTCATCATTTTAGTGGTTTATAAATTTTCAGGTGGTGAGTAGACCAGTGGTTCCGACAAAGCTTCTCCCTCCTGCGTGGAACCTATCATGTAATATTCATATTTATTTTAATGGTTGTAAATATTAGAAACTCCATGGTACTTGGTGGTTTAGTATAGTTTAGATTGGGAATTGTAATAAATATTAAATGTATAAATTATATGTAAATTAAATGAATATTAATGAATATCAGAATGTTTATTGTATTTTTTTGTGGATGCTAGTTATTTAATATAATAATCCGGGGTTCTACGGGTTTAGGTGGCTTTAGGCTTACCCAATCCCTAGGCCCGTCCATCCCTAGAGAGGGATGTGACACATATGCAAAGCTTATGATCCAAATTTCCTTAATTGGATTATAGGAAACTTCATGCAATCTCATATTCTTCTTAGATGATTCACCAATCATGTACAATGGTTGGATTTCATGTCTTTGTAGGCTATCTTGATAGAAATGACAACCTTGAAGAACCTTCTTGAAGCCGTTATCATTTATGTATTTGTAAGCTTCTTGCAAGGCATATAGATTCTCATCATTCCCTCCCTCCTCAAGAGGATTCATCCTCGAATCTTGACTTGAACAATTGGAACAAGGGAATGTGTTACTCCTACCATCTTTTTATACATCTAACTCAGCCACATCTTGTGCTTCCTTTAGGATTTCTAAATGAGTATTGATCATTAAAACCTTTTCACGAACAACAACAACAACGGTTTCTTCTTCATTACCAATTAAAGAATCTCCTAGGCAACAAGTCACTAGCATAAATTTAAGCAACTTCATATGTAGCTTGAACCAGCCTAGCTATGATGACTTCTTTGCTATTTTCTTGATCACTTACATCTTCCAAAGAGGGCATGCTTTCATTGTCATCATCCTTGTCAGTTTTAGAAAAGAGCTTTCCATTGAATGTAATCATCACCCTCTTATTAGGACATTGGGAAGCTATATGACCTGAAACCAAACTCTTAAGGCATTTAATATCATGAGAATGGTTTGGAGCTTTAGATTGACCTCTCTCCTTCTCCTTTGACATTGGTACAGCTTGTCCCTCTCTTGAGTCGAATTTGGACTTGGAATCAGTTTCCTCATCTTCCTTCCAACTTGATTTCCATGGCTTGAATGAAGATGAACTTCGATTGTTGCCCATATACCTAGGTTACTTCTCAACCTTAATCGCCATATCCCTAAGGTGACATCTTCTTTGAAATTCATTCCACCTTTTGTCCATCTTTTTGTTAAGTTATTCTAGGAACTTGATACTAACCCCAAACAACCTGTTTTAAGACCCAATATCTTTGTGCTTAGAAGCAACTCCCTCGGAAAGCCAAATCCAGTTTGTAAAGAAAATCTCAAACCAATGACGAACCTGTGTCAAAGAACCTTGGTATGTTGTGAATGAAACAAAGCGATTAACTTTAAAAGTTTGGAATATTGATTCAAACAAGAACCAAAAGCTAAGAAATTTCTCACAAAACTAAATTTTGAATTATCAAGTTTGTTCTATTCCTAGATTAGCTAAGTATTTATATCATCTTAGCTAGGTTACAAACTCTAAAATTCTTACTAACAAAATTCGGGCTTGGGCTTAATTTAAACAAACTAAAAGGCCCAAATAACTAATTTATACTTAAAACAAAAAAAGAATAGATATGGGCTTATTTAACAAAATTAGCCCAATTACAAAGTGAATTTCGAATTTAATTCGATTGACCCGTTCGAAATCCATCCTTGAAGCTTGAATCTTCATGTTTTGTCTTTTAGCACTTGAATCAAATTAATCAAATCTGAATTTGAATCTTGAATCCCTAATTTGATATTTGACTCCTCTTTGCAATCTTCAATTATGAATAGATTGTTCCATAAGCCTTGCATCAAGCCTTGAATTGCATCTTTGAACTTCTTTGTCCTTGCTCTTGTAATTGGCCCATTTGGCAAAGTCATTGGATCCTTGCTATTAGCCACTTGGGTTGCATCAGAACTCTAAGAAATTTTGAACATCATCTCTATGTTTGGTACTCATGGTGAAAACCTGAAAAAAATATTAGTAAGGCAAAAACCTTACGTCACTCCCTCACGTGTTTTCACTCAAAATAGATGACACTCATGTTCACTCATGTTTATTATCACACAATCAACAGGCTTTCTCTAAATAAATTCACACTCTTGCTATTTACCTCTCAATTCTCTCTTATAGTTCTTACAAGAGCCAATTTCCAAACTACACAAATTTTTTTTTTTTTGCTCAACAATTAACCAAGACTTAAAAGTGAAATTTGACACAAATTTAAGGCAAAACAGGAATGAGAATACCTAAAACAATAACCCTAGACATTTTCAATAATGACTGAACGAAGATACCAAACACAAATTTTGCTAATAAATTGGAAAAACTATAAAATTAAATAGAAATAAAATAGATAACAAGATGAGAAAAACACAACTGCCAGTACTCAAAATGGAGTTTTCTACAGAAAATTACAATCAAATGAAATTTACTGAGAAATCGAAAAAATGCGAATTTCGAGGCCTAAATGATGGAATTTGGCCAAAAAACAATGGACATTACAAGCAAAGCTTGTGTTTTTTTTTATCATTGGCCTAGTTTCCCTTGAAACTATGTACTCAAAAGGGTAAAATAAATGCAACTTTCTCAATACTAGAATTTTTTTTTTTTAAATTTCCGAGAAGAAACATATAGCTACTATAGAATTAGCGTTAGAAATAGAAAAGGAAACAAAGATATCAATGAAAACAAAAAGGAAACAATAAAAGAAAAAAAAAAAGAATCAGAATGGGATAAGGAAACTCAAACCAAAATTGGAAGTAAATCCTAGCTTGTTTTTGGAAGGTAGGCTTGATTTGGTCAACTCCTTGATTCTCCTCGATTTGATTTGATTCCAATAATCTTCCATTTTTTCTTTCACTCTAGAATTAGAAACAAATACTATATATTTCTATATATTTTGATTTGGCTAAGATTCTTTTCTTTTTTTTTTCTTTCTTTCCTTGGCCGATTTCTAGATTCTTTCCTCTTTTTTTTTTCCTTTTTTTTTTCTTCTAGCCAAATGCTCTTTTTTTTTTTTTTTTTTTTTTTAATTCAGCAACAATTCAAAAGAAAAAAAAATAAAGAAATAGAAGATCAAACATAGGATGCCAATGAAAACACAAAGAACAAAAGGAACAGAAACACAAATGGATAGAAGACAGACAACCAAAATAGAATGGATCGATGAATTTAGATTTTTTTTTATTTTCAAATTCAGACCTAAAATCACAAGGAAACAGAATTAATAAAAATGAAAACAAAGGAATAAAAAAAATGAACTCAAATGGAAACAAGAAAAAATAAGCGAAACACAAAACACAAACGAAATGGAATAATATAATCTGATTTAGAGCCGAAGCTCTGATACCAAACTGATACGAACCCCATTAAGAATTAAGCAAGAAATAAGCAAGAAATTGAAGAAGTGGATATTGGAAGAAACCTGCCATTTTAAGAAAAGCAAGGTTAGTCCACTTTTCTTGATTTTAATCCATAGAAATAGATGTTAGTGAGTGGAAAAGATGATTTAGTATGAGAATTATGTGATAGATTGGTGTACTTGGCATGGAAACTTCATAACTCTTCAAATGCACCTTAAATTAAATTGTTTCTAAAACTTTAAATTCACCAAAAAAAGACTTAAGAATAGTTAAATCTGATATTTAAGGAATGGATTCCAGCAATTGGAATCATTGAATTTGAAGAAAAATACGTAGGTTGCTTAAAATCATCAATTCTGCCTATATGTTCAAAGTCCCACTTCAAGGCTTTTTTTTCCAATTTTATTGCTTAAATGTGTTAGTTTAGTATCAAATAATATGGAAATAACCTTAGCTTGAATTATAGAAACTCCCTTGAAGAAACCATGCTTGGCCGAACCATAGGAGGCAGAATTGCCTTGGTTTATGCTTGACTTTCTTTCATGATTTTCCATGCTGAAATGAACCCTTTGCTTGGCCTTTAAATTCCAAATGAATTATGGAATATATTATTGGCAATGTGAATTTATGTAGGGCAATTTGGGCTTCTTCCAATTTGCCCCAAAACTCTTCCAAAATGCAACCAAAGTCATGCCCATCAAGTGTTTCATAAAATGTCCCAAAGAAAATCCATGAACAAATGCCAACCAATGCTTGCTACAAAATTGCCAAGAAAATATCTAATATGTAAATTCCATAATATATCATCCCTAAAGTGACAAATAGGTTATGTATGCCTAAATTGCTAATAAACATAAATGTAGTTAAATTAAACTAAAGAATTAAAGAAAACAAATTAAATGCTCAAAACAGAAAAATAAACATAAATCATGCATTTTATGCTATTAGTTTAAGTATTCTCAATAATGTTTAGTATTAAAACAATGTATTTTGCTTCTTTAGCTTCCAAGGATCAAGAAAAGGAGGTTGAGGATCAAGGGATAAAGCTTCGGGTTCCATCTTTCATTGGTGAGTAATATATGCATATGTATATATATGTTTATGCCAAAATGAACTTATACCCTTATATGATATTTGCTTGTGAAATGCTCCTTGATGATCCTTTTGAATTTGAATTGCTTCCTTTTCATTGATTCCTTCTTGCTTTAGAATACCTTATTGCTTATATTGAATTTCTAATTGTCCATGGCAAACCTTTGAAACCTGTTTTGCTTCTTTGTAATTACATTGTTTGGCTTTGTAGCACCTTGTGATATGTTCGAATGACTTTGATTCTTTAAATGAACTTATGTTGGTTAATTCCCTTTCTTTGAATTTAATTATTGAGTAAACCCTGTGATTTGATTGGATATCAAATGATAGAGCTACTCATCTGATGGAGTAGCATAAATTTTGCATCAGACATTGTGTACAATGAATTATAAACCCGAGCTAGGGAGGGTTAAGCCCCTAGCCATATAGTCTGATCAACTATATGTGGGTAAAGCATGCTACCAAGATAGTAGCCTCTGCTTATTATAAATGTGTGATTAAATGAAGTCTGTCATTTGAGAGCCAATATGATTGTCACCTTTACTTTCATGCCTTTATTTAAACTATTGCTTCTCTTGCTCTTTTATTTTTTATATGTATATGTATGTATGCGTATATTGTTCACTGGGATTTTATCTCATCATTTTAGTGGTTTATAAATTTTCAGGTGGTGAGTAGACCAGTGGTTCCGACAAAGCTTCTCCCTCCTGCGTGGAACCTATCATGTAATATTCATATTTATTTTAATGGTTGTAAATATTAGAAACTCCATGGTACTTGGTGGTTTAGTATAGTTTAGATTGGGAATTGTAATAAATATTAAATGTATAAATTATATGTAAATTAAATGAATATTAATGAATATCAGAATGTTTATTGTATTTTTATGTGGATGCTAGTTATTTAATATAATAATCCGGGGTTCTACGGGTTTAGGTGGCTTTAGGCTTACCCAATCCCTAGGCCCGTCCATCCCTAGAGAGGGATGTGACACATATGCAAAGCTTATGATCCAAATTTCCTTAATTGGATTATAGGAAACTTCATGCAATCTCATATTCTTCTTAGATGATTCACCAATCATGTACAATGGTTGGATTTCATGTCTTTGTAGGCTATCTTGATAGAAATGACAACCTTGAAGAACCTTCTTGAAGCCGTTATCATTTATGTATTTGTAAGCTTCTTGCAAGGCATATAGATTCTCATCATTCCCTCCCTCCTCAAGAGGATTCATCCTCGAATCTTGACTTGAACAATTGGAACAAGGGAATGTGTTACTCCTACCATCTTTTTATACATCTAACTCAGCCACATCTTGTGCTTCCTTTAGGATTTCTAAATGAGTATTGATCATTAAAACCTTTTCACGAACAACAACAACAACGGTTTCTTCTTCATTACCAATTAAAGAATCTCCTAGGCAACAAGTCACTAGCATAAATTTAAGCAACTTCATATGTAGCTTGAACCAGCCTAGCTATGATGACTTCTTTGCTATTTTCTTGATCACTTACATCTTCCAAAGAGGGCATGCTTTCATTGTCATCATCCTTGTCAGTTTTAGAAAAGAGCTTTCCATTGAATGTAATCATCACCCTCTTATTAGGACATTGGGAAGCTATATGACCTGAAACCAAACTCTTAAGGCATTTAATATCATGAGAATGGTTTGGAGCTTTAGATTGACCTCTCTCCTTCTCCTTTGACATTGGTACAGCTTGTCCCTCTCTTGAGTCGAATTTGGACTTGGAATCAGTTTCCTCATCTTCCTTCCAACTTGATTTCCATGGCTTGAATGAAGATGAACTTCGATTGTTGCCCATATACCTAGGTTACTTCTCAACCTTAATCGCCATATCCCTAAGGTGACATCTTCTTTGAAATTCATTCCACCTTTTGTCCATCTTTTTGTTAAGTTATTCTAGGAACTTGATACTAACCCCAAACAACCTGTTTTAAGACCCAATATCTTTGTGCTTAGAAGCAACTCCCTCGGAAAGCCAAATCCAGTTTGTAAAGAAAATCTCAAACCAATGACGAACCTGTGTCAAAGAACCTTGGTATGTTGTGAATGAAACAAAGCGATTAACTTTAAAAGTTTGGAATATTGATTCAAACAAGAACCAAAAGCTAAGAAATTTCTCACAAAACTAAATTTTGAATTATCAAGTTTGTTCTATTCCTAGATTAGCTAAGTATTTATATCATCTTAGCTAGGTTACAAACTCTAAAATTCTTACTAACAAAATTCGGGCTTGGGCTTAATTTAAACAAACTAAAAGGCCCAAATAACTAATTTATACTTAAAACAAAAAAAGAATAGATATGGGCTTATTTAACAAAATTAGCCCAATTACAAAGTGAATTTCGAATTTAATTCGATTGACCCGTTCGAAATCCATCCTTGAAGCTTGAATCTTCATGTTTTGTCTTTTAGCACTTGAATCAAATTAATCAAATCTGAATTTGAATCTTGAATCCCTAATTTGATATTTGACTCCTCTTTGCAATCTTCAATTATGAATAGATTGTTCCATAAGCCTTGCATCAAGCCTTGAATTGCATCTTTGAACTTCTTTGTCCTTGCTCTTGTAATTGGCCCATTTGGCAAAGTCATTGGATCCTTGCTATTAGCCACTTGGGTTGCATCAGAACTCTAAGAAATTTTGAACATCATCTCTATGTTTGGTACTCATGGTGAAAACCTGAAAAAAATATTAGTAAGGCAAAAACCTTACGTCACTCCCTCACGTGTTTTCACTCAAAATAGATGACACTCATGTTCACTCATGTTTATTATCACACAATCAACAGGCTTTCTCTAAATAAATTCACACTCTTGCTATTTACCTCTCAATTCTCTCTTATAGTTCTTACAAGAGCCAATTTCCAAACTACACAAATTTTTTTTTTTTTTGCTCAACAATTAACCAAGATTTAAAAGTGAAATTTGACACAAATTTAAGGCAAAACAGGAATGAGAATACCTAAAACAATAACCCTAGACATTTTCAATAATGACTGAACGAAGATACCAAACACAAATTTTGCTAATAAATTGGAAAAACTATAAAATTAAATAGAAATAAAATAGATAACAAGATGAGAAAAACACAACTGCCAGTACTCAAAATGGAGTTTTCTACAGAAAATTACAATCAAATGAAATTTACTGAGAAATCGAAAAAATGCGAATTTCGAGGCCTAAATGATGGAATTTGGCCAAAAAACAATGGACATTACAAGCAAAGCTTGTGTTTTTTTTTTATCATTGGCCTAGTTTCCCTTGAAACTATGTACTCAAAAGGGTAAAATAAATGCAACTTTCTCAATACTAGAATTTTTTTTTTTTAAATTTCCGAGAAGAAACATATAGCTACTATAGAATTAGCGTTAGAAATAGAAAAGGAAACAAAGATATCAATGAAAACAAAAAGGAAACAATAAAAGAAAAAAAAAAGAATCAGAATGGGATAAGGAAACTCAAACCAAAATTGGAAGTAAATCCTAGCTTGTTTTTGGAAGGTAGGCTTGATTTGGTCAACTCCTTGATTCTCCTCGATTTGATTTGATTCCAATAATCTTCCATTTTTTCTTTCACTCTAGAATTAGAAACAAATACTATATATTTCTATATATTTTGATTTGGCTAAGATTCTTTTCTTTTTTTTTTCTTTCTTTCCTTGGCCGATTTCTAGATTCTTTCCCCTTTTTTTTTTTAGCCAAATGCTCTTTTTTTTTTTTTTTTTTTTTAATTCAGCAACAATTCAAAAGAAAAAAAAATAAAGAAATAGAAGATCAAACATAGGATGCCAATGAAAACACAAAGAACAAAAGGAACAGAAACACAAATGGATAGAAGACAGACAACCAAAATAGAATGGATCGATGAATTTAGATTTTTTTTTATTTTCAAATTCAGACCTAAAATCACAAGGAAACAGAATTAATAAAAATGAAAACAAAGGAATAAAAAAAATGAACTCAAATGGAAACAAGAAAAAATAAGCGAAACACAAAACACAAACGAAATGGAATAATATAATCTGATTTAGAGCCGAAGCTCTGATACCAAACTGATACGAACCCCATTAAGAATTAAGCAAGAAATAAGCAAGAAATTGAAGAAGTGGATATTGGAAGAAACCTGCCATTTTAAGAAAAGCAAGGTTAGTCCACTTTTCTTGATTTTAATCCATAGAAATAGATGTTAGTGAGTGGAAAAGATGATTTAGTATGAGAATTATGTGATAGATTGGTGTACTTGGCATGGAAACTTCATAACTCTTCAAATGCACCTTAAATTAAATTGTTTCTAAAACTTTAAATTCACCAAAAAAAGACTTAAGAATAGTTAAATCTGATATTTAAGGAATGGATTCCAGCAATTGGAATCATTGAATTTGAAGAAAAATACGTAGGTTGCTTAAAATCATCAATTCTGCCTATATGTTCAAAGTCCCACTTCAAGGCTTTTTTTTCCAATTTTATTGCTTAAATGTGTTAGTTTAGTATCAAATAATATGGAAATAACCTTAGCTTGAATTATAGAAACTCCCTTGAAGAAACCATGCTTGGCCGAACCATAGGAGGCAGAATTGCCTTGGTTTATGCTTGACTTTCTTTCATGATTTTCCATGCTGAAATGAACCCTTTGCTTGGCCTTTAAATTCCAAATGAATTATGGAATATATTATTGGCAATGTGAATTTATGTAGGGCAATTTGGGCTTCTTCCAATTTGCCCCAAAACTCTTCCAAAATGCAACCAAAGTCATGCCCATCAAGTGTTTCATAAAATGTCCCAAAGAAAATCCATGAACAAATGCCAACCAATGCTTGCTACAAAATTGCCAAGAAAATATCTAATATGTAAATTCCATAATATATCATCCCTAAAGTGACAAATAGGTTATGTATGCCTAAATTGCTAATAAACATAAATGTAGTTAAATTAAACTAAAGAATTAAAGAAAACAAATTAAATGCTCAAAACAGAAAAATAAACATAAATCATGCATTTTATGCTATTAGTTTAAGTATTCTCAATAATGTTTAGTATTAAAACAATGTATTTTGCTTCTTTAGCTTCCAAGGATCAAGAAAAGGAGGTTGAGGATCAAGGGATAAAGCTTCGGGTTCCATCTTTCATTGGTGAGTAATATATGCATATGTATATATATGTTTATGCCAAAATGAACTTATACCCTTATATGATATTTGCTTGTGAAATGCTCCTTGATGATCCTTTTGAATTTGAATTGCTTCCTTTTCATTGATTCCTTCTTGCTTTAGAATACCTTATTGCTTATATTGAATTTCTAATTGTCCATGGCAAACCTTTGAAACCTGTTTTGCTTCTTTGTAATTACATTGTTTGGCTTTGTAGCACCTTGTGATATGTTCGAATGACTTTGATTCTTTAAATGAACTTATGTTGGTTAATTCCCTTTCTTTGAATTTAATTATTGAGTAAACCCTGTGATTTGATTGGATATCAAATGATAGAGCTACTCATCTGATGGAGTAGCATAAATTTTGCATCAGACATTGTGTACAATGAATTATAAACCCGAGCTAGGGAGGGTTAAGCCCCTAGCCATATAGTCTGATCAACTATATGTGGGTAAAGCATGCTACCAAGATAGTAGCCTCTGCTTATTATAAATGTGTGATTAAATGAAGTCTGTCATTTGAGAGCCAATATGATTGTCACCTTTACTTTCATGCCTTTATTTAAACTATTGCTTCTCTTGCTCTTTTATTTTTTATATGTATATGTATGTATGCGTATATTGTTCACTGGGATTTTATCTCATCATTTTAGTGGTTTATAAATTTTCAGGTGGTGAGTAGACCAGTGGTTCCGACAAAGCTTCTCCCTCCTGCGTGGAACCTATCATGTAATATTCATATTTATTTTAATGGTTGTAAATATTAGAAACTCCATGGTACTTGGTGGTTTAGTATAGTTTAGATTGGGAATTGTAATAAATATTAAATGTATAAATTATATGTAAATTAAATGAATATTAATGAATATCAGAATGTTTATTGTATTTTTTTGTGGATGCTAGTTATTTAATATAATAATCCGGGGTTCTACGGGTTTAGGTGGCTTTAGGCTTACCCAATCCCTAGGCCCGTCCATCCCTAGAGAGGGATGTGACACATATGCAAAGCTTATGATCCAAATTTCCTTAATTGGATTATAGGAAACTTCATGCAATCTCATATTCTTCTTAGATGATTCACCAATCATGTACAATGGTTGGATTTCATGTCTTTGTAGGCTATCTTGATAGAAATGACAACCTTGAAGAACCTTCTTGAAGCCGTTATCATTTATGTATTTGTAAGCTTCTTGCAAGGCATATAGATTCTCATCATTCCCTCCCTCCTCAAGAGGATTCATCCTCGAATCTTGACTTGAACAATTGGAACAAGAGAATGTGTTACTCCTACCATCTTTTTATACATCTAACTCAGCCACATCTTGTGCTTCCTTTAGGATTTCTAAATGAGTATTGATCATTAAAACCTTTTCACGAACAACAACAACAACGGTTTCTTCTTCATTACCAATTAAAGAATCTCCTAGGCAACAAGTCACTAGCATAAATTTAAGCAACTTCATATGTAGCTTGAACCAGCCTAGCTATGATGACTTCTTTGCTATTTTCTTGATCACTTACATCTTCCAAAGAGGGCATGCTTTCATTGTCATCATCCTTGTCAGTTTTAGAAAAGAGCTTTCCATTGAATGTAATCATCACCCTCTTATTAGGACATTGGGAAGCTATATGACCTGAAACCAAACTCTTAAGGCATTTAATATCATGAGAATGGTTTGGAGCTTTAGATTGACCTCTCTCCTTCTCCTTTGACATTGGTACAGCTTGTCCCTCTCTTGAGTCGAATTTGGACTTGGAATCAGTTTCCTCATCTTCCTTCCAACTTGATTTCCATGGCTTGAATGAAGATGAACTTCGATTGTTGCCCATATACCTAGGTTACTTCTCAACCTTAATCGCCATATCCCTAAGGTGACATCTTCTTTGAAATTCATTCCACCTTTTGTCCATCTTTTTGTTAAGTTATTCTAGGAACTTGATACTAACCCCAAACAACCTGTTTTAAGACCCAATATCTTTGTGCTTAGAAGCAACTCCCTCGGAAAGCCAAATCCAGTTTGTAAAGAAAATCTCAAACCAATGACGAACCTGTGTCAAAGAACCTTGGTATGTTGTGAATGAAACAAAGCGATTAACTTTAAAAGTTTGGAATATTGATTCAAACAAGAACCAAAAGCTAAGAAATTTCTCACAAAACTAAATTTTGAATTATCAAGTTTGTTCTATTCCTAGATTAGCTAAGTATTTATATCATCTTAGCTAGGTTACAAACTCTAAAATTCTTACTAACAAAATTCGGGCTTGGGCTTAATTTAAACAAACTAAAAGGCCCAAATAACTAATTTATACTTAAAACAAAAAAAGAATAGATATGGGCTTATTTAACAAAATTAGCCCAATTACAAAGTGAATTTCGAATTTAATTCGATTGACCCGTTCGAAATCCATCCTTGAAGCTTGAATCTTCATGTTTTGTCTTTTAGCACTTGAATCAAATTAATCAAATCTGAATTTGAATCTTGAATCCCTAATTTGATATTTGACTCCTCTTTGCAATCTTCAATTATGAATAGATTGTTCCATAAGCCTTGCATCAAGCCTTGAATTGCATCTTTGAACTTCTTTGTCCTTGCTCTTGTAATTGGCCCATTTGGCAAAGTCATTGGATCCTTGCTATTAGCCACTTGGGTTGCATCAGAACTCTAAGAAATTTTGAACATCATCTCTATGTTTGGTACTCATGGTGAAAACCTGAAAAAAATATTAGTAAGGCAAAAACCTTACGTCACTCCCTCACGTGTTTTCACTCAAAATAGATGACACTCATGTTCACTCATGTTTATTATCACACAATCAACAGGCTTTCTCTAAATAAATTCACACTCTTGCTATTTACCTCTCAATTCTCTCTTATAGTTCTTACAAGAGCCAATTTCCAAACTACACAAATTTTTTTTTTTTTTGCTCAACAATTAACCAAGATTTAAAAGTGAAATTTGACACAAATTTAAGGCAAAACAGGAATGAGAATACCTAAAACAATAACCCTAGACATTTTCAATAATGACTGAACGAAGATACCAAACACAAATTTTGCTAATAAATTGGAAAAACTATAAAATTAAATAGAAATAAAATAGATAACAAGATGAGAAAAACACAACTGCCAGTACTCAAAATGGAGTTTTCTACAGAAAATTACAATCAAATGAAATTTACTGAGAAATCGAAAAAATGCGAATTTCGAGGCCTAAATGATGGAATTTGGCCAAAAAACAATGGACATTACAAGCAAAGCTTGTGTTTTTTTTTATCATTGGCCTAGTTTCCCTTGAAACTATGTACTCAAAAGGGTAAAATAAATGCAACTTTCTCAATACTAGAATTTTTTTTTTTTAAATTTCCGAGAAGAAACATATAGCTACTATAGAATTAGCGTTAGAAATAGAAAAGGAAACAAAGATATCAATGAAAACAAAAAGGAAACAATAAAAGAAAAAAAAAAGAATCAGAATGGGATAAGGAAACTCAAACCAAAATTGGAAGTAAATCCTAGCTTGTTTTTGGAAGGTAGGCTTGATTTGGTCAACTCCTTGATTCTCCTCGATTTGATTTGATTCCAATAATCTTCCATTTTTTCTTTCACTCTAGAATTAGAAACAAATACTATATATTTCTATATATTTTGATTTGGCTAAGATTCTTTTCTTTTTTTTTTCTTTCTTTCCTTGGCCGATTTCTAGATTCTTTCCCCTTTTTTTTTTTAGCCAAATGCTCTTTTTTTTTTTTTTTTTTTTTAATTCAGCAACAATTCAAAAGAAAAAAAAATAAAGAAATAGAAGATCAAACATAGGATGCCAATGAAAACACAAAGAACAAAAGGAACAGAAACACAAATGGATAGAAGACAGACAACCAAAATAGAATGGATCGATGAATTTAGATTTTTTTTTATTTTCAAATTCAGACCTAAAATCACAAGGAAACAGAATTAATAAAAATGAAAACAAAGGAATAAAAAAAATGAACTCAAATGGAAACAAGAAAAAATAAGCGAAACACAAAACACAAACGAAATGGAATAATATAATCTGATTTAGAGCCGAAGCTCTGATACCAAACTGATACGAACCCCATTAAGAATTAAGCAAGAAATAAGCAAGAAATTGAAGAAGTGGATATTGGAAGAAACCTGCCATTTTAAGAAAAGCAAGGTTAGTCCACTTTTCTTGATTTTAATCCATAGAAATAGATGTTAGTGAGTGGAAAAGATGATTTAGTATGAGAATTATGTGATAGATTGGTGTACTTGGCATGGAAACTTCATAACTCTTCAAATGCACCTTAAATTAAATTGTTTCTAAAACTTTAAATTCACCAAAAAAAGACTTAAGAATAGTTAAATCTGATATTTAAGGAATGGATTCCAGCAATTGGAATCATTGAATTTGAAGAAAAATACGTAGGTTGCTTAAAATCATCAATTCTGCCTATATGTTCAAAGTCCCACTTCAAGGCTTTTTTTTCCAATTTTATTGCTTAAATGTGTTAGTTTAGTATCAAATAATATGGAAATAACCTTAGCTTGAATTATAGAAACTCCCTTGAAGAAACCATGCTTGGCCGAACCATAGGAGGCAGAATTGCCTTGGTTTATGCTTGACTTTCTTTCATGATTTTCCATGCTGAAATGAACCCTTTGCTTGGCCTTTAAATTCCAAATGAATTATGGAATATATTATTGGCAATGTGAATTTATGTAGGGCAATTTGGGCTTCTTCCAATTTGCCCCAAAACTCTTCCAAAATGCAACCAAAGTCATGCCCATCAAGTGTTTCATAAAATGTCCCAAAGAAAATCCATGAACAAATGCCAACCAATGCTTGCTACAAAATTGCCAAGAAAATATCTAATATGTAAATTCCATAATATATCATCCCTAAAGTGACAAATAGGTTATGTATGCCTAAATTGCTAATAAACATAAATGTAGTTAAATTAAACTAAAGAATTAAAGAAAACAAATTAAATGCTCAAAACAGAAAAATAAACATAAATCATGCATTTTATGCTATTAGTTTAAGTATTCTCAATAATGTTTAGTATTAAAACAATGTATTTTGCTTCTTTAGCTTCCAAGGATCAAGAAAAGGAGGTTGAGGATCAAGGGATAAAGCTTCGGGTTCCATCTTTCATTGGTGAGTAATATATGCATATGTATATATATGTTTATGCCAAAATGAACTTATACCCTTATATGATATTTGCTTGTGAAATGCTCCTTGATGATCCTTTTGAATTTGAATTGCTTCCTTTTCATTGATTCCTTCTTGCTTTAGAATACCTTATTGCTTATATTGAATTTCTAATTGTCCATGGCAAACCTTTGAAACCTGTTTTGCTTCTTTGTAATTACATTGTTTGGCTTTGTAGCACCTTGTGATATGTTCGAATGACTTTGATTCTTTAAATGAACTTATGTTGGTTAATTCCCTTTCTTTGAATTTAATTATTGAGTAAACCCTGTGATTTGATTGGATATCAAATGATAGAGCTACTCATCTGATGGAGTAGCATAAATTTTGCATCAGACATTGTGTACAATGAATTATAAACCCGAGCTAGGGAGGGTTAAGCCCCTAGCCATATAGTCTGATCAACTATATGTGGGTAAAGCATGCTACCAAGATAGTAGCCTCTGCTTATTATAAATGTGTGATTAAATGAAGTCTGTCATTTGAGAGCCAATATGATTGTCACCTTTACTTTCATGCCTTTATTTAAACTATTGCTTCTCTTGCTCTTTTATTTTTTATATGTATATGTATGTATGCGTATATTGTTCACTGGGATTTTATCTCATCATTTTAGTGGTTTATAAATTTTCAGGTGGTGAGTAGACCAGTGGTTCCGACAAAGCTTCTCCCTCCTGCGTGGAACCTATCATGTAATATTCATATTTATTTTAATGGTTGTAAATATTAGAAACTCCATGGTACTTGGTGGTTTAGTATAGTTTAGATTGGGAATTGTAATAAATATTAAATGTATAAATTATATGTAAATTAAATGAATATTAATGAATATCAGAATGTTTATTGTATTTTTTTGTGGATGCTAGTTATTTAATATAATAATCCGGGGTTCTACGGGTTTAGGTGGCTTTAGGCTTACCCAATCCCTAGGCCCGTCCATCCCTAGAGAGGGATGTGACACATATGCAAAGCTTATGATCCAAATTTCCTTAATTGGATTATAGGAAACTTCATGCAATCTCATATTCTTCTTAGATGATTCACCAATCATGTACAATGGTTGGATTTCATGTCTTTGTAGGCTATCTTGATAGAAATGACAACCTTGAAGAACCTTCTTGAAGCCGTTATCATTTATGTATTTGTAAGCTTCTTGCAAGGCATATAGATTCTCATCATTCCCTCCCTCCTCAAGAGGATTCATCCTCGAATCTTGACTTGAACAATTGGAACAAGGGAATGTGTTACTCCTACCATCTTTTTATACATCTAACTCAGCCACATCTTGTGCTTCCTTTAGGATTTCTAAATGAGTATTGATCATTAAAACCTTTTCACGAACAACAACAACAACGGTTTCTTCTTCATTACCAATTAAAGAATCTCCTAGGCAACAAGTCACTAGCATAAATTTAAGCAACTTCATATGTAGCTTGAACCAGCCTAGCTATGATGACTTCTTTGCTATTTTCTTGATCACTTACATCTTCCAAAGAGGGCATGCTTTCATTGTCATCATCCTTGTCAGTTTTAGAAAAGAGCTTTCCATTGAATGTAATCATCACCCTCTTATTAGGACATTGGGAAGCTATATGACCTGAAACCAAACTCTTAAGGCATTTAATATCATGAGAATGGTTTGGAGCTTTAGATTGACCTCTCTCCTTCTCCTTTGACATTGGTACAGCTTGTCCCTCTCTTGAGTCGAATTTGGACTTGGAATCAGTTTCCTCATCTTCCTTCCAACTTGATTTCCATGGCTTGAATGAAGATGAACTTCGATTGTTGCCCATATACCTAGGTTACTTCTCAACCTTAATCGCCATATCCCTAAGGTGACATCTTCTTTGAAATTCATTCCACCTTTTGTCCATCTTTTTGTTAAGTTATTCTAGGAACTTGATACTAACCCCAAACAACCTGTTTTAAGACCCAATATCTTTGTGCTTAGAAGCAACTCCCTCGGAAAGCCAAATCCAGTTTGTAAAGAAAATCTCAAACCAATGACGAACCTGTGTCAAAGAACCTTGGTATGTTGTGAATGAAACAAAGCGATTAACTTTAAAAGTTTGGAATATTGATTCAAACAAGAACCAAAAGCTAAGAAATTTCTCACAAAACTAAATTTTGAATTATCAAGTTTGTTCTATTCCTAGATTAGCTAAGTATTTATATCATCTTAGCTAGGTTACAAACTCTAAAATTCTTACTAACAAAATTCGGGCTTGGGCTTAATTTAAACAAACTAAAAGGCCCAAATAACTAATTTATACTTAAAACAAAAAAAGAATAGATATGGGCTTATTTAACAAAATTAGCCCAATTACAAAGTGAATTTCGAATTTAATTCGATTGACCCGTTCGAAATCCATCCTTGAAGCTTGAATCTTCATGTTTTGTCTTTTAGCACTTGAATCAAATTAATCAAATCTGAATTTGAATCTTGAATCCCTAATTTGATATTTGACTCCTCTTTGCAATCTTCAATTATGAATAGATTGTTCCATAAGCCTTGCATCAAGCCTTGAATTGCATCTTTGAACTTCTTTGTCCTTGCTCTTGTAATTGGCCCATTTGGCAAAGTCATTGGATCCTTGCTATTAGCCACTTGGGTTGCATCAGAACTCTAAGAAATTTTGAACATCATCTCTATGTTTGGTACTCATGGTGAAAACCTGAAAAAAATATTAGTAAGGCAAAAACCTTACGTCACTCCCTCACGTGTTTTCACTCAAAATAGATGACACTCATGTTCACTCATGTTTATTATCACACAATCAACAGGCTTTCTCTAAATAAATTCACACTCTTGCTATTTACCTCTCAATTCTCTCTTATAGTTCTTACAAGAGCCAATTTCCAAACTACACAAATTTTTTTTTTTTTTGCTCAACAATTAACCAAGATTTAAAAGTGAAATTTGACACAAATTTAAGGCAAAACAGGAATGAGAATACCTAAAACAATAACCCTAGACATTTTCAATAATGACTGAACGAAGATACCAAACACAAATTTTGCTAATAAATTGGAAAAACTATAAAATTAAATAGAAATAAAATAGATAACAAGATGAGAAAAACACAACTGCCAGTACTCAAAATGGAGTTTTCTACAGAAAATTACAATCAAATGAAATTTACTGAGAAATCGAAAAAATGCGAATTTCGAGGCCTAAATGATGGAATTTGGCCAAAAAACAATGGACATTACAAGCAAAGCTTGTGTTTTTTTTTATCATTGGCCTAGTTTCCCTTGAAACTATGTACTCAAAAGGGTAAAATAAATGCAACTTTCTCAATACTAGAATTTTTTTTTTTTAAATTTCCGAGAAGAAACATATAGCTACTATAGAATTAGCGTTAGAAATAGAAAAGGAAACAAAGATATCAATGAAAACAAAAAGGAAACAATAAAAGAAAAAAAAAAGAATCAGAATGGGATAAGGAAACTCAAACCAAAATTGGAAGTAAATCCTAGCTTGTTTTTGGAAGGTAGGCTTGATTTGGTCAACTCCTTGATTCTCCTCGATTTGATTTGATTCCAATAATCTTCCATTTTTTCTTTCACTCTAGAATTAGAAACAAATACTATATATTTCTATATATTTTGATTTGGCTAAGATTCTTTTCTTTTTTTTTTCTTTCTTTCCTTGGCCGATTTCTAGATTCTTTCCCCTTTTTTTTTTTAGCCAAATGCTCTTTTTTTTTTTTTTTTTTTTAATTCAGCAACAATTCAAAAGAAAAAAAAATAAAGAAATAGAAGATCAAACATAGGATGCCAATGAAAACACAAAGAACAAAAGGAACAGAAACACAAATGGATAGAAGACAGACAACCAAAATAGAATGGATCGATGAATTTAGATTTTTTTTTATTTTCAAATTCAGACCTAAAATCACAAGGAAACAGAATTAATAAAAATGAAAACAAAGGAATAAAAAAAATGAACTCAAATGGAAACAAGAAAAAATAAGCGAAACACAAAACACAAACGAAATGGAATAATATAATCTGATTTAGAGCCGAAGCTCTGATACCAAACTGATACGAACCCCATTAAGAATTAAGCAAGAAATAAGCAAGAAATTGAAGAAGTGGATATTGGAAGAAACCTGCCATTTTAAGAAAAGCAAGGTTAGTCCACTTTTCTTGATTTTAATCCATAGAAATAGATGTTAGTGAGTGGAAAAGATGATTTAGTATGAGAATTATGTGATAGATTGGTGTACTTGGCATGGAAACTTCATAACTCTTCAAATGCACCTTAAATTAAATTGTTTCTAAAACTTTAAATTCACCAAAAAAAGACTTAAGAATAGTTAAATCTGATATTTAAGGAATGGATTCCAGCAATTGGAATCATTGAATTTGAAGAAAAATACGTAGGTTGCTTAAAATCATCAATTCTGCCTATATGTTCAAAGTCCCACTTCAAGGCTTTTTTTTCCAATTTTATTGCTTAAATGTGTTAGTTTAGTATCAAATAATATGGAAATAACCTTAGCTTGAATTATAGAAACTCCCTTGAAGAAACCATGCTTGGCCGAACCATAGGAGGCAGAATTGCCTTGGTTTATGCTTGACTTTCTTTCATGATTTTCCATGCTGAAATGAACCCTTTGCTTGGCCTTTAAATTCCAAATGAATTATGGAATATATTATTGGCAATGTGAATTTATGTAGGGCAATTTGGGCTTCTTCCAATTTGCCCCAAAACTCTTCCAAAATGCAACCAAAGTCATGCCCATCAAGTGTTTCATAAAATGTCCCAAAGAAAATCCATGAACAAATGCCAACCAATGCTTGCTACAAAATTGCCAAGAAAATATCTAATATGTAAATTCCATAATATATCATCCCTAAAGTGACAAATAGGTTATGTATGCCTAAATTGCTAATAAACATAAATGTAGTTAAATTAAACTAAAGAATTAAAGAAAACAAATTAAATGCTCAAAACAGAAAAATAAACATAAATCATGCATTTTATGCTATTAGTTTAAGTATTCTCAATAATGTTTAGTATTAAAACAATGTATTTTGCTTCTTTAGCTTCCAAGGATCAAGAAAAGGAGGTTGAGGATCAAGGGATAAAGCTTCGGGTTCCATCTTTCATTGGTGAGTAATATATGCATATGTATATATATGTTTATGCCAAAATGAACTTATACCCTTATATGATATTTGCTTGTGAAATGCTCCTTGATGATCCTTTTGAATTTGAATTGCTTCCTTTTCATTGATTCCTTCTTGCTTTAGAATACCTTATTGCTTATATTGAATTTCTAATTGTCCATGGCAAACCTTTGAAACCTGTTTTGCTTCTTTGTAATTACATTGTTTGGCTTTGTAGCACCTTGTGATATGTTCGAATGACTTTGATTCTTTAAATGAACTTATGTTGGTTAATTCCCTTTCTTTGAATTTAATTATTGAGTAAACCCTGTGATTTGATTGGATATCAAATGATAGAGCTACTCATCTGATGGAGTAGCATAAATTTTGCATCAGACATTGTGTACAATGAATTATAAACCCGAGCTAGGGAGGGTTAAGCCCCTAGCCATATAGTCTGATCAACTATATGTGGGTAAAGCATGCTACCAAGATAGTAGCCTCTGCTTATTATAAATGTGTGATTAAATGAAGTCTGTCATTTGAGAGCCAATATGATTGTCACCTTTACTTTCGTGCCTTTATTTAAACTATTGCTTCTCTTGCTCTTTTATTTTTTATATGTATATGTATGTATGCGTATATTGTTCACTGGGATTTTATCTCATCATTTTAGTGGTTTATAAATTTTCAGGTGGTGAGTAGACCAGTGGTTCCGACAAAGCTTCTCCCTCCTGCGTGGAACCTATCATGTAATATTCATATTTATTTTAATGGTTGTAAATATTAGAAACTCCATGGTACTTGGTGGTTTAGTATAGTTTAGATTGGGAATTGTAATAAATATTAAATGTATAAATTATATGTAAATTAAATGAATATTAATGAATATCAGAATGTTTATTGTATTTTTTTGTGGATGCTAGTTATTTAATATAATAATCCGGGGTTCTACGGGTTTAGGTGGCTTTAGGCTTACCCAATCCCTAGGCCCGTCCATCCCTAGAGAGGGATGTGACACATATGCAAAGCTTATGATCCAAATTTCCTTAATTGGATTATAGGAAACTTCATGCAATCTCATATTCTTCTTAGATGATTCACCAATCATGTACAATGGTTGGATTTCATGTCTTTGTAGGCTATCTTGATAGAAATGACAACCTTGAAGAACCTTCTTGAAGCCGTTATCATTTATGTATTTGTAAGCTTCTTGCAAGGCATATAGATTCTCATCATTCCCTCCCTCCTCAAGAGGATTCATCCTCGAATCTTGACTTGAACAATTGGAACAAGGGAATGTGTTACTCCTACCATCTTTTTATACATCTAACTCAGCCACATCTTGTGCTTCCTTTAGGATTTCTAAATGAGTATTGATCATTAAAACCTTTTCACGAACAACAACAACAACGGTTTCTTCTTCATTACCAATTAAAGAATCTCCTAGGCAACAAGTCACTAGCATAAATTTAAGCAACTTCATATGTAGCTTGAACCAGCCTAGCTATGATGACTTCTTTGCTATTTTCTTGATCACTTACATCTTCCAAAGAGGGCATGCTTTCATTGTCATCATCCTTGTCAGTTTTAGAAAAGAGCTTTCCATTGAATGTAATCATCACCCTCTTATTAGGACATTGGGAAGCTATATGACCTGAAACCAAACTCTTAAGGCATTTAATATCATGAGAATGGTTTGGAGCTTTAGATTGACCTCTCTCCTTCTCCTTTGACATTGGTACAGCTTGTCCCTCTCTTGAGTCGAATTTGGACTTGGAATCAGTTTCCTCATCTTCCTTCCAACTTGATTTCCATGGCTTGAATGAAGATGAACTTCGATTGTTGCCCATATACCTAGGTTACTTCTCAACCTTAATCGCCATATCCCTAAGGTGACATCTTCTTTGAAATTCATTCCACCTTTTGTCCATCTTTTTGTTAAGTTATTCTAGGAACTTGATACTAACCCCAAACAACCTGTTTTAAGACCCAATATCTTTGTGCTTAGAAGCAACTCCCTCGGAAAGCCAAATCCAGTTTGTAAAGAAAATCTCAAACCAATGACGAACCTGTGTCAAAGAACCTTGGTATGTTGTGAATGAAACAAAGCGATTAACTTTAAAAGTTTGGAATATTGATTCAAACAAGAACCAAAAGCTAAGAAATTTCTCACAAAACTAAATTTTGAATTATCAAGTTTGTTCTATTCCTAGATTAGCTAAGTATTTATATCATCTTAGCTAGGTTACAAACTCTAAAATTCTTACTAACAAAATTCGGGCTTGGGCTTAATTTAAACAAACTAAAAGGCCCAAATAACTAATTTATACTTAAAACAAAAAAAGAATAGATATGGGCTTATTTAACAAAATTAGCCCAATTACAAAGTGAATTTCGAATTTAATTCGATTGACCCGTTCGAAATCCATCCTTGAAGCTTGAATCTTCATGTTTTGTCTTTTAGCACTTGAATCAAATTAATCAAATCTGAATTTGAATCTTGAATCCCTAATTTGATATTTGACTCCTCTTTGCAATCTTCAATTATGAATAGATTGTTCCATAAGCCTTGCATCAAGCCTTGAATTGCATCTTTGAACTTCTTTGTCCTTGCTCTTGTAATTGGCCCATTTGGCAAAGTCATTGGATCCTTGCTATTAGCCACTTGGGTTGCATCAGAACTCTAAGAAATTTTGAACATCATCTCTATGTTTGGTACTCATGGTGAAAACCTGAAAAAAATATTAGTAAGGCAAAAACCTTACGTCACTCCCTCACGTGTTTTCACTCAAAATAGATGACACTCATGTTCACTCATGTTTATTATCACACAATCAACAGGCTTTCTCTAAATAAATTCACACTCTTGCTATTTACCTCTCAATTCTCTCTTATAGTTCTTACAAGAGCCAATTTCCAAACTACACAAATTTTTTTTTTTTTTGCTCAACAATTAACCAAGATTTAAAAGTGAAATTTGACACAAATTTAAGGCAAAACAGGAATGAGAATACCTAAAACAATAACCCTAGACATTTTCAATAATGACTGAACGAAGATACCAAACACAAATTTTGCTAATAAATTGGAAAAACTATAAAATTAAATAGAAATAAAATAGATAACAAGATGAGAAAAACACAACTGCCAGTACTCAAAATGGAGTTTTCTACAGAAAATTACAATCAAATGAAATTTACTGAGAAATCGAAAAAATGCGAATTTCGAGGCCTAAATGATGGAATTTGGCCAAAAAACAATGGACATTACAAGCAAAGCTTGTGTTTTTTTTTATCATTGGCCTAGTTTCCCTTGAAACTATGTACTCAAAAGGGTAAAATAAATGCAACTTTCTCAATACTAGAATTTTTTTTTTTTAAATTTCCGAGAAGAAACATATAGCTACTATAGAATTAGCGTTAGAAATAGAAAAGGAAACAAAGATATCAATGAAAACAAAAAGGAAACAATAAAAGAAAAAAAAAAGAATCAGAATGGGATAAGGAAACTCAAACCAAAATTGGAAGTAAATCCTAGCTTGTTTTTGGAAGGTAGGCTTGATTTGGTCAACTCCTTGATTCTCCTCGATTTGATTTGATTCCAATAATCTTCCATTTTTTCTTTCACTCTAGAATTAGAAACAAATACTATATATTTCTATATATTTTGATTTGGCTAAGATTCTTTTCTTTTTTTTTTCTTTCTTTCCTTGGCCGATTTCTAGATTCTTTCCCCTTTTTTTTTTTAGCCAAATGCTCTTTTTTTTTTTTTTTTTTTTAATTCAGCAACAATTCAAAAGAAAAAAAAATAAAGAAATAGAAGATCAAACATAGGATGCCAATGAAAACACAAAGAACAAAAGGAACAGAAACACAAATGGATAGAAGACAGACAACCAAAATAGAATGGATCGATGAATTTAGATTTTTTTTTATTTTCAAATTCAGACCTAAAATCACAAGGAAACAGAATTAATAAAAATGAAAACAAAGGAATAAAAAAAATGAACTCAAATGGAAACAAGAAAAAATAAGCGAAACACAAAACACAAACGAAATGGAATAATATAATCTGATTTAGAGCCGAAGCTCTGATACCAAACTGATACGAACCCCATTAAGAATTAAGCAAGAAATAAGCAAGAAATTGAAGAAGTGGATATTGGAAGAAACCTGCCATTTTAAGAAAAGCAAGGTTAGTCCACTTTTCTTGATTTTAATCCATAGAAATAGATGTTAGTGAGTGGAAAAGATGATTTAGTATGAGAATTATGTGATAGATTGGTGTACTTGGCATGGAAACTTCATAACTCTTCAAATGCACCTTAAATTAAATTGTTTCTAAAACTTTAAATTCACCAAAAAAAGACTTAAGAATAGTTAAATCTGATATTTAAGGAATGGATTCCAGCAATTGGAATCATTGAATTTGAAGAAAAATACGTAGGTTGCTTAAAATCATCAATTCTGCCTATATGTTCAAAGTCCCACTTCAAGGCTTTTTTTTCCAATTTTATTGCTTAAATGTGTTAGTTTAGTATCAAATAATATGGAAATAACCTTAGCTTGAATTATAGAAACTCCCTTGAAGAAACCATGCTTGGCCGAACCATAGGAGGCAGAATTGCCTTGGTTTATGCTTGACTTTCTTTCATGATTTTCCATGCTGAAATGAACCCTTTGCTTGGCCTTTAAATTCCAAATGAATTATGGAATATATTATTGGCAATGTGAATTTATGTAGGGCAATTTGGGCTTCTTCCAATTTGCCCCAAAACTCTTCCAAAATGCAACCAAAGTCATGCCCATCAAGTGTTTCATAAAATGTCCCAAAGAAAATCCATGAACAAATGCCAACCAATGCTTGCTACAAAATTGCCAAGAAAATATCTAATATGTAAATTCCATAATATATCATCCCTAAAGTGACAAATAGGTTATGTATGCCTAAATTGCTAATAAACATAAATGTAGTTAAATTAAACTAAAGAATTAAAGAAAACAAATTAAATGCTCAAAACAGAAAAATAAACATAAATCATGCATTTTATGCTATTAGTTTAAGTATTCTCAATAATGTTTAGTATTAAAACAATGTATTTTGCTTCTTTAGCTTCCAAGGATCAAGAAAAGGAGGTTGAGGATCAAGGGATAAAGCTTCGGGTTCCATCTTTCATTGGTGAGTAATATATGCATATGTATATATATGTTTATGCCAAAATGAACTTATACCCTTATATGATATTTGCTTGTGAAATGCTCCTTGATGATCCTTTTGAATTTGAATTGCTTCCTTTTCATTGATTCCTTCTTGCTTTAGAATACCTTATTGCTTATATTGAATTTCTAATTGTCCATGGCAAACCTTTGAAACCTGTTTTGCTTCTTTGTAATTACATTGTTTGGCTTTGTAGCACCTTGTGATATGTTCGAATGACTTTGATTCTTTAAATGAACTTATGTTGGTTAATTCCCTTTCTTTGAATTTAATTATTGAGTAAACCCTGTGATTTGATTGGATATCAAATGATAGAGCTACTCATCTGATGGAGTAGCATAAATTTTGCATCAGACATTGTGTACAATGAATTATAAACCCGAGCTAGGGAGGGTTAAGCCCCTAGCCATATAGTCTGATCAACTATATGTGGGTAAAGCATGCTACCAAGATAGTAGCCTCTGCTTATTATAAATGTGTGATTAAATGAAGTCTGTCATTTGAGAGCCAATATGATTGTCACCTTTACTTTCGTGCCTTTATTTAAACTATTGCTTCTCTTGCTCTTTTATTTTTTATATGTATATGTATGTATGCGTATATTGTTCACTGGGATTTTATCTCATCATTTTAGTGGTTTATAAATTTTCAGGTGGTGAGTAGACCAGTGGTTCCGACAAAGCTTCTCCCTCCTGCGTGGAACCTATCATGTAATATTCATATTTATTTTAATGGTTGTAAATATTAGAAACTCCATGGTACTTGGTGGTTTAGTATAGTTTAGATTGGGAATTGTAATAAATATTAAATGTATAAATTATATGTAAATTAAATGAATATTAATGAATATCAGAATGTTTATTGTATTTTTTTGTGGATGCTAGTTATTTAATATAATAATCCGGGGTTCTACGGGTTTAGGTGGCTTTAGGCTTACCCAATCCCTAGGCCCGTCCATCCCTAGAGAGGGATGTGACACATATGCAAAGCTTATGATCCAAATTTCCTTAATTGGATTATAGGAAACTTCATGCAATCTCATATTCTTCTTAGATGATTCACCAATCATGTACAATGGTTGGATTTCATGTCTTTGTAGGCTATCTTGATAGAAATGACAACCTTGAAGAACCTTCTTGAAATCTTTATCTTGCAAATATTTGTAGGATTCTTGCAAGGCATCTTGATTCTCATCATTTCCTCCCTCCTCAAAATGATTCGACCTTGAATATGCACCTACATAAAGGAAACAAGGATTAGAATTAAAATTTGAAGAGATATCATAATACTCACCTTGAAATTGCAACTTGAGGGCCAAATTATTAAAGCTCAAAGCTTTATGCCTATAGATAGGAACTTGTACAATCAATACTTGTAAGCAAGTTTTAACAAAAATAATACCTATCTTAGCTCCCTTCTCCTTGATTACTAGGATTATATTGTTTGTAGACTTTACATCTCATTTGCTCCATGACAATCCTTCCTTGAAAGCCTCAAAGAAAGAAACAAGAAAACTAGGCAAAGAAAAAGTAAGTTTGTTAGTAAACAAAGCCCTCTTTTCTTTTTCACTCATACAAACTTGTTTTTCTTTGTTCAAATCATCACTCTTTCTTTTTCTTTCCTCCAAATTTTCTCTCTCTTGTTGAATTTTTTCTTTTTACTTTATCGCTCTCTTTTTCTTTTGAAATAGCTTCACTTATGCTCTTTTCTTCACTCTTGTTTTCTCTCTCCTTTTGAATTCTTCTCAACTCAATCTCATAGATTTCTCTAGGTGAAAGTGGAGCAAGAGTTATCTTCCTTCCATCCATTTCAAAAGAGGAGTGATTGGAGTACCCATCATGCATCACCCTTCTATCAAATTGCCAAGGGCATCCCAACAATAGATAACCTGCTTGCATAGGCATAACATTAAATAAAATTTCATCATTATATCGACCTATCTTGAAAGCTACTAGAACTTGCCTTGTCACCCTAATTTCCCCACAATCATTAAGTCATTTCACTTTATAAGGGTGAGGATGCTTAGTGGTAGATAACCCTAGTTTCTCAACTAAAGTAGTACTTGCAACATTGGTTACACTACCCCCATCTATGATGACATCACAAACTCTATCTTTTACAAGGCATCTAGTTTGAAACAAATTTTCCCTTTGTTGCACATTATCATTATATTGGACATGCATGTTCAACGATCTCCTTATAATAAGAGACTTCCCACCTTCGACTATTTCAGGTAGATTGTCCTCCTTTTTGTCACTTGCATCTTCAAGAGGTGGCATTCTTTCTTCTTTAACTTCTTCTTCACTAGCCAAATAGCACTCCCCATCTTGCATATACATTATCTTCTTCTTTGGACAATCCCTCTTGTAATGAATGACCTACACCTTGACATTTATAGCATATAATAATTCTAGAACTAGAAGGCATAGCTTTACCTTTGTCCTTGCTTGGGATGGGCGTCCTTAGAGCTTCTTTGGAATTGGCCTTAGGCGTGGATGGAAAAGCCTTGTCATCTCTTCTCCAATATGATTTGAATGATGCATTATAAGAGATAGATAACTGATTGCTCTTCTTCTTTAATTGCTTTTCAACCTTCAAAAGTCTTCAAGCTCCATATATGGTTGTAGCTCAACCACATTTGTAATCTCCTTATTCAACCCATTGAGGAACCTTGCCATTGTAGCCTCATTATCTTCTTCCACATTTGCTCGAATCATGGCTACCTCCATCTCTTTGTAGTATTCCTCAACACTCTTGGACCCTTGAGTTAGGTTTCAAAGACAACTGTATAGCTCCTTATATTAGTGACTTGGTACAAATCTTCTTCTCATGATTTCTTTTATGTCCCTCCATTCTTCGATGGGTCTTTCTCTATTTCTTCTCCGCTTTTGTTTGGTATCATCCCACCAAGTTGCATATCCATCAAATACAGCAACAACAAGTTTCAATTTCTTGGATTCAGTATAGTTATGATAATCGAACACCAATTCAATCTTCTTTTCCCAATCCAAGTATGCTTCAGGATCTATTCTTCCATAGAATGTTAGAATTTTTAGTTTTATTCCACCATTGTTGTCATCTTGTCTCTTAGCCTCACTTCTTCTTCTTCGTCAACATCACCAAAGGATTCACCATCATCTTCAATCTCATCCCGCACTCTCCTTGGTACACGCCTAGCTTGTCTAGGGAAATTTAATGGTTGTCCCCTTGTGAATGAAGATTCTAACTTGTCCATTATCTCCACACTTCTTTGCTCAATGTCCATTCTTTCATTGGTCCTTCTCTTTATCACTTGGAGCAAATCATGTAAGACTTGGAATCTGTCTATTTCCCCATGTGGATTTCCTTGGGTTTCACTCATCATTAAGCTATAAAACAAAGTTAGTAAAAGTAGAGAATAATTTCCTCACTTCACTCTTTCACGTGTTTCAATCAAGTAATTTTGTCACTCCAGTTCACTCGTATTTAGTTTTACACTCAATCAATGGTTTTTGTCTAGATGTGCTCACATTTAGCCTTTTTCCACCCAAACTCTTACCAAGATTAGTTGCAAAAATCAAATCAACACAATCTTACTAAATTATAATGTGAATAAAATCCGAAGACTCAAAAATGAAACAAGAAACAAGAAATAAGAAATCCTAATGACATTAGGAAAACAAGAATCCTAATTGAACTAGATAAATAAAATTAGAATTTTGACTCAGAAAAATAGAAATAGAAATCCTAATTGAATTTGGAAAACAAAAGTTAAAATCCTAATAGAACTAGGAAAACAATATAGGAATCCTAATGGAATTAGGAAAACTAATGAGACACGAACAAGGATTGAAATAAAAAGAGAACCAAAACAAATAAGGAAATAGTTAAATTACCAAGAAATCAGAATGAAAATAGGATTAGAAAAGTCAAATCAAAATTTGGAAAGGAGTAGAAAACCAATCCTAGCTTGTTTTGGAAGGATGCTTAGACTTGGTCAAACTCCTTGTAGAACACTGAAATTGTTGATTCTCCTTGTGTAATCTTGAAAATCAGCTTCTTTCCTTGTCCTCTGCACTTTAGGAACTAAATAACTTCTATAAATAAACCAAAAAGTCATATTTCAACATTTTTTAATTCTTCTTTTCTTTTTGAACAAATTTTCCTCCTCTTTTTTTTATTCTTTTTTTTTTTTTGCTTTTCTTTTTTTTTTTTTTTTAAATTACAACAGCAAATTGAAAGGAAAATTAGCAAACAAATTGAAGATTAAATACAAGAAGCCAAACTAAATTTGAAGTCAAGCTTGGTTGAGTCCTCCCTTCTTTCTTCTTGAATTCGAATTGGTTCCCCAAGTAAGTATGGTTTTGACCTTCCAACAAAACAAGGAATAGAAATACGAATAGGACAGCATGAACGAAGGAACAAACAGCCAAGAAGAAAAAAAAAAGATAAAATGATTTGGATATATATATATTTTTTGAATTTTCATACCTGAAACAATAACAAATAGAATTAACGAGATGAAAACGAAGGAATTTAACAAAAATGAAAAGAAATGAAAACAAGAAAATAAACGAAAATAGAAAACACAAATGAAACGGAAAGGTATAACCTAATTTAAAGCTTAAGCTCTTATACCAAACTGATACGAACTCCAAGTATATTAAACTTGAGACCCAATTATCTTTACGCTTGAAAGCAACTCCTTGGAAAGCTAAATTAGATTTTTCCCAAGTTCGTGATCCAAATCCAACCCGTGATAGAGCACCTTGGAATATGATCACCTTTAGATAATGATCTCCACGACATAATACTGAACTCGTGGAATAGAACCTTGGAATAAATACACATAAAGTAATTAGCTTTGATTGTCTGAACTTGATTCAAGCAAGAATCAAAACCAAGAGATCACACTTTTAAGAAAACTAAATTTTTATTAATCATAACTTAACTTTTTACATGAATGGTTGAGTTTATATAGAGGCTCAACCCTAAATTGGAATTAGCTAAGGACTAGGAAATCTTTCTAAATAATGATTGAAGTTTCCAAGTTAAAAATAGATTCCTAAACTGATTTCTAAACAAGAAATAAACCTAAACTTGTTTTGAGCTTTAAACCTAACATAAATAGGCCCAAAACTTATAATTACATAAGCAAATTTAATTTAATTGACTATGGGCTTATATCATATTGATAGAGCCCAAAAAATCTAAAATTAAAGTAAAATAACAAAAATGAGAAAATAAAATGAATTACATAGCCCAGGTTCTCATTGCACTCGTAACTCTATCATGCTCGCAACAAAGAACTTTAAATTTGTAATCGCCACAGGCGCGATGCTACCAGTTTTCAGCTTTTGTGCACTTTCATCTCATGGCCATGTTTTAATCTTGATTCTTCATGTATTTGACTCCAATTACTTGGAATGTGTTTTAATCTCTTCATTTTGACATTGGGTTTGAATATGTTGATAAAGTCCTTGAAACTTCCTTGAATATGATTGGATCCATATGCAATCTTGTGATCCAAATTTTCTTGATTGGATTATAGGAAACTTCATGCAATCTCATATTCTTCTTGGATGATTCACCAATCATATACAACGGTTGGATTGCATGTCTTTGTAGGCTATCTTGATAGAAATGACAACCTTGAAAAACCTTCTTGAAATCTTTATCTTGGAAATATTTGTAGGATTCTTGCAAGGCATCTTGATTCTCATCAGCATGCTTCTTGCTCCTATTGTCATTGGGGTACCAGACCACCTACTTCATCAATGGATCATATTCGGGTACAAAACTTTATAGTTGTTCAATCATTTCATTAGCAGTTGAAGTAGAGAATAGTATTCGTCAGCTCACCTATGTCATAAAACCTTGCTCCATAGTAAGCAACTCTTTCTTAGTGGTTGACTAAAGTTGTGCATCAGTGAGAGTTTTACTTGCATAATAGATCACGATAGGTAGCTTATTGACTCATTGGCCTAAAATAGTACTAAGGGCATAATCAGAGGCATCACACATCATCTCAAAAGGAATACTTCAATTAGGTGGTCTAATGATAGGTGTAGATGTCAACAAGATTTTAAGCTTTTCAAAGGCTTGAAGGTATTTATTATCAAAGATAAAAGTTGTATCTTTCGCAAGTAAGTTACACAAGGTGATGCAAACAAGGAAGCATATAAAGGCAAAGATCCAATTCAACTTCCCAACAGTCCCATTATAAGAGCAAGAATGAAGAAATTCAAGGAAGTGCTACATGGGATGATTCAAGGCTTATGGGATGATCTTGCTAGAATTCAAGAATGCAAGAATAAATCATTCATCAAATGGGGATTCAAGATACAAATCAAAGTTTGGTGATAATGATTCAAGTGGAGGAAGGTCAAAACATGGAGAGACAAGCTTCAAACATGGCCATGAGAAGAATTTGCACAAGTACTGAAAGCTAAAAAATGTCACACCTAGGACGAGTGTCATGCCCGTAACGATTATAGATTGAAAGTTCTCTATTGCAAGTGTGACAGCGTTGTAAGCGCAACGATATACCAATAAGGAAAGCTAGCACAAGATAAGCAATAATTTTAAAGTAACAATTAAAATATAGATTATTAAATAATAATCTAAATAGTATAAATAGAAAGTGAAGATCAAATATAATATTATAAGAAACTTCAAAAGCATATATTACTTATAGAAAATAGTAGTGATTAGAAAGGATAGAACTTGATAGAGAATATTTAGTAGGCATACTCTTAGAACACTCAAACTCAAGTAACTTTTTAATACCTAAACAACTAAATACACTCTTCTTAAATAGAAAAGAAGAACTAGAGATCCACGTAAGAGCTTACATCATGAAAATAATTACATCACTACTTACATAAGCAAGGAATCTTAAAAAGTAGAAATAATGGACTGAAATAATTCATAGGTCTGGTAAAGCCTTAGGGGTCATAGTCGAATAGGTCTTGAGAATCAATAAGTGGCAGAAGTCTTTTGACATGTTGTCCTCATCTTTTGAGCTGTCTTTGTCCTTTATTCTATCATGCCTTTCTTTTGGTTTGGCTTTACTTGTGGACCCAAATTCCTCCTTATCTGATAAGGCTGAGAGGAATTGTGATTTGATTTCTTCTTTTGGAATATTATCCAAAAGATATTTGAATAAGCTGTTTATACTAGTTGATGACAGCTATCCTGGGATAAGATATTGATGCTCAGATTCCTGATTAGGTTTCTTTTCCTTTTTAACAAGAATAATAATTCCTTTAGTTGAATAAACTGAAGAGTCATCAAAGAAGTTAAATTTATTCCACCATTTAATTAAAACTCTTCTGATTAACCAAGGAATATTATCTAAAGTTTCACCAAATTTAAGATGTCTTTTACTCATAATTTGCTAGTCCTATTTAATAATTAGGAATTCAGTACCAAATGCTAAATGAAAGTCTGTGGTGCTTTTGTTTTTTGTTTTCTTTCACAAACTATTCATAAACAATTCTTACTTTATTAGGAAGCATTATTGGAAAGATTCCCCAATTCTACCAATTAATGAACCATGTGGGGATAGGATTATGTCTTTTGAGCTGAAATTGAGCCCACCAGCTATGTTTTCTTTGCTTGTTGTCATATAATAAGGCACCTATCCATGCTTCCATATAATCAAAATAATTTAAAGCTTTATAATGGGAATAATACCTTATTTCCTTATTAAGGAAAGGATCATTGTTGCATTCTTCCAAGGTAATTATCTTTTTAATAATGAACTTACTATAAGCAAGTTCTCCTTTAGATCTTTCTATAGATGAGAAAATAATAGAACCTGTTTCACTTAATATCTTTTGATAATAATCATAATATTTAGGAATTGTAGTGAAATTTTTTGTATAAATATTTGCCACCTCATAAGGTGTTAACCCTGCATGCTTAACATCAATAATAAGCAGAAAATAATAAGAAATAGGAATACAAGGATAAAAATTTTCTTTTTCGGATGTGGCTTGAATGCTAATTTTATAAGCATCTTCTCAAAAGCGATCTTCAGGGATAAAATCGCCCATGAAGGACTCATAAGTCCTTTTAGAGACAGTTACTATTCCCTTTCCCTTTATACTCATTGCCTGTCAAAAGTTCTCTAGTTAGAAAATCAAGCAAAGAATTAGATGTTCCATTTATAAATTCTATGTCAAAATCAAAAATAGATGATATAGCCTGCCATCTAGGAAAGATTTGTTTTGATGCTATATTTTTTACATCTTTTAATAAGATATCTTTAGCAGACTTACAATCTACCCTTATAAGGAATTTTTGATTTAATAAATCAGATTCAAATTTTTGAACACATAAAACTATGGATAATAGTTCCTTTTTAATAGTAGAGCAATTAACTCTAGGACTAGTCCAAATACTAGATATGTATCTAACGAATTGTTCTTTGTTATTTATTTGTCGTTTAAGAATTCTTAGCCTTTATCAAAAGCATTTGTTTCAACAATTTTAAAAGCTTCTAGATAAGAAATAGCTAAATAAGGAAGTTCTTTTACTCTTGTTTTTATTTTTTGTACGGCTAAAGTATGAGCCTCAAACCAATCAAGAGGATTCTTTTTTAACCTTTCAAATAAAGGTTTAGCATCTTTGGCAAGATTTTTATAAAAATCTACCACATAATTTAAACTCCCCAAAAATCTCTGTAATTGAGTTTTATCTTTTATTTCATCAGGGAATTTGTCAGCAATTTAATTTTCTTTGCCGACACAAATAATCTAGCTTTTTTAATAATCTTAATAAAGATATTTAAATGTTTAAAATGCTGATCTAAATTGCAAGAAAATACTAGCACATCATCAATATAGACAATTGTGAATGCTAAATAAGCATTGAATATTATCATTCATAATTCTCTGAAATTTAGAAGGAGCATTTTTTAATCCAAAGGGCGTAACGTTCCATTCATAATGCCTAAAAGGAATAGTGAATGCTATCTTATAGTGATCTCCTTCATCTATTTGCCAATATCCATATTTCATATTAAATTTAGAGAATATACTAGCATCATAAAACCTATTTAGTAGATCCTTTTTATTAGGTAATGGATACCTAATCCATCTTAAGGCTTTATTCAATGGCTTGTAATTAATAACAAGTCTTGAAAAGAAAGAATTAGTAAGTGAGGAAGAAAATGAACTTTCAAATGAGAGAAAATAAATAATAGAAAGTTCAAATAAAAAGATTGAGAGTGAAGAGAGAAAACAAGTGAGCATAGTTGAAAAAGAAAGTATCAAGGATGTTTTGTTTTCTAACACTAACAAGCTTGAATTTTCTTTGTTTAGTTTTGTTTCTCTTTTTTAGGATTTTAAAGAAGGATTTTCATGGAAGAAAAGAGGTGATAAAAGCAATGCATTTCCTACCAAGTGCTCAAGTCAAGATTGGAGGATGAATCATCGTGAGGAGAGAGCGAATGATGAGAATCCATATACTTTGCAAGAAGCTCATAAATACATGCATGATAAAGAGTTCAAGAAGGTTCTTCAAGGTTGTCATTTCTATCAAGATAGCTTACAGAGGCATGTGATACAACCATTGTGCATGATTGATGGATCATTCAAGAAGAAAATAAGGTTATATGAAGTTTCCTATAAACCAATCAAGGATATTTGGATCACAAGCTTTGCATATGGGTCCAATTATATTCAAGGAAGCTTCAAGGGCTTAATCAATCTATTCAAGCCCAATGTCAAGATGAAGAAGCCAAATTACATTCCTATTTGCTTGGGCCTAATCTATTCAAGTGTTTACAAGGCTGCTTTTCTTTATTCAAATTGGACCCTCCATATTTGGGCTTTTCAAATTCAATTTATCATGTTTTATTTAGTGTTTGGGCTGCCTATGTTATGTATACAGCCCAAAAGTTGTTTAAACTACTTTATTTTCATGTTTTAATTAGTTTTGGGCCTATTTTATGTTAGGTCAAAGGCCCATCCGAATTTTACAGTTTAATTAATTAGATTTTAGTTTCTAGTTAGGAAATAGCTTCTCTTGTATAGGAAGGATTCCAAACTTGTTTTAGAATTCAATTCTAACTTAGATATTATTTAGGAATTAGTTTCTAATTAAGAATCTTCAATCCTTGTATTGGAAGATTTCCTAGTCCTTGGCTAATTCTAATTTAGGGTTGAGTCTCTATATAAACTCAACCATTCATGTAAAATTAAGAGAAGTGAAGTTTTGATCAATAAAATTCAGTTTTCTTAAGAGTGTTATCTCTTGGTTTTGATTCTTGCTTGAATCAAGTTCATACAATCGAAACTAATTACTTTGTGTATATTATTACAAGGTTCTCTTTCATGAGTTTTTATTGTGTCACGAAGATCATCATCCAAAGGTGATGATATTCCAAGGTGTTCTATCACGGATTGGATTTGGATTGCAGACTTAGGGAAAACCTGATTTAGCTTTCCAATGAGTTACTTCCAAGCATAAAGATAATTGGGTCTCAAGTTTAATATACTTGGGGTTCATATCAACTGCAATATAAGTGTGCCATTTATGAGTTATAACTTGATCCACTAAATTTAAGAATTGAAGATTGTTAAATCAGTTTCTACCCTTTTAAGAGCAAATTCTTCTTCTTCTTCTTCTCCTTCTAATTCTTCTTTCTTAATTAATTCTAAGAAAGAAACTTTGTCTTTTATTTCTTTTAATTATGTCTTAACAGAATAATTTTAGCTTTTAATTCATTGAAAGTAGGCTCTCGAGGCTTTTTTTTTTTAGCATTTTTAATCCTATCCATAATTTCTTTAAGATCATAGGGTTTTTCTAATTTTTCAGAGAACTTCTTTCCCAAAGGAGTTGATGAAAAAGCAACTTCTTTTGATTGATAAATATGCAAATATTTTTGTATTTGCCTCTTTTTCTCTTCTTCATCTTGGATTTGATCAATAAGATCCAAGATCATATCTTCTTCTTTAGTTAAGACACATAAGCCATTCATTTGACATAACGCTTTATAATAATCACAATTTCCTTCACATTCTTCTTTTGGTGGAGAAGAACTTGAAGAATCTGAACTTGAATTAGAATCAGATATATAATCTACAACATTTATTTCATAATCTTCTTTCTTAGAATATGTTTCTGTAATAAATAGATTAATCAAAGATCTTTTAAGACCTTCATCTATTGATAAGACTTGAATCTGCTGTTTGACTTTACACCTATTAGCATAATGTCCTGGTTTTCCATATTTATAGCAGATTATAGTTTTTTTAGACTTTGATTTTCCTTTTGATGCCTTTCTTTCCTTCTTTCCATCAGATTTTTTACAATTTCTTCTTTTTTGCTTTGAAGGATAGTGTCTATCTTTTTTATAAGCTCTTTTCTTCTTATAAGAAAAAAATAAAGGTTGATAACCTATTTGCTCATAGAAATGTCCAAGCAACCTTTTCTTGTTGCTTTATCTCTTTTGAGTTGATTATGCAATTTCATTTCTTACATAATGCTATTCCTTCTATAATTACTTCCGCTGCTAATTCTCCATAAGTTATTGATTATAAGGAATTGCTCCATCCTATCTATTTTTCCACTGCAATTTCATTGTGCATGATTGATGGATCATTCAAGAAGAAAATAAGGTTGTATGAAGTTTCCTATAAACCAATCAAGGATATTTGGATCATGAGCTTTGCATATGGATCCAATTGTATTCAAGGAAGCTTCAAAGGCTTAATCAATCTATTCAAGCCCAATGTCAAGATGAAGAAGCCAAATTACATTTCTATTTGCTTGGGCCTAATCTATTCAAGTGTTTACAAGGCTGCCATTCTTCATGCAAATTGGAGCCTCCTTATTTGGGATTTTCAAATTTAATTTATCATGTTTTATTTAGTGTTTGGGCTGCCTATATTATGTAGACAGCCTAAGAATTGTTTAAACTAATTTATTTTCATGTTTTAATTAGTTTTGGGCCTATTTTATATTAGGTCAAAGGCCCATCCAAATTTTATAGTTTAATTAATTAGATTTCAGTTTCTAATTAGGAAATAGCTTCTCTTGTATATGAAGGGTTCCTAACTTGTTTTAGAATTTAGTTCCAACTTAGTTATTATTTAGGAAATAGTTTCTAATTAGGAAGCTTCAATCCTTATATTGGAAGATTTACTAATCCTTAGCTGATTCTAATTTAGGGTTGAGCCTCTATATAAACTCAACCATTTATGTAAAATTAAGTTAAGTTTTTGATACGAAATCTCCAAGAATAAGTCTGAGGACCCCTTTGATTATTACAAACCCCCATAACATTAACTTGAAAACCCCAACAGCCAATTTAGTCTCATCCCCTAAGAAAGGCTAGAAATCAAATTGGTTAGAAAGATGATCAAAGATCTAGAATAAAGAAAACTCATTTCTGAATTCTAGATTTGAAATACTCCACAAGAAGATGATCAGTCTACTTGAATGTTCCTTAAGCATGTATTCTACACAAGAACATAAAGACAAAAGCAAAATAGATTTTAGGTTTGTTTTTGTCATTCATCCAAGTTCTTTTTCCTAAAACACGTTTTTGGCACATATATAGCCTTTTCAAGACCTAAAAAACATAAACTAAAATAAACAAACTCAAACTAATGGGCTTTTAAATTAACAAGTTTGGACAGCCCATTATGAAAAATATTAACACATATAGTTGCCCCCAATTAACAAGGCTTATAACCAAAAACAAACTTAAATAAGCCTATTATGAATTTGGACTTGAGTTTAGTTGTAGTGAACTTGAGCTGCAATTGTTTCAAGCCTTGGTGTCCTTGAAACCCATTACAAGCCAAATTCACCAAATCTTGTAGATGACAAATTAAAGCTTGTTGAATCTTCTTGGCCCATGATCTAGTTATAGGTCATTAGGGCATGCTAATTAGATTAGAAACCTCCTGAATTTGATCCTTGCCTCTCTAGTCATGCTCATCCTCTTGATGTTGAATCTTTGGACCTTAGTGTGTAGGCTGCTCCATAACATTTCCCCTCTCCTCAAAAGGATTCATCCTCGAATGTAAAGCATCACCTACATCAAAAGGACTCAAATCAGTGACATTGAATGAAGCACTTACATTGTACTCACCTGACAGGTCCACTTTGTATGCGTTGTCATTAATCCTTTCAAGTATTTGAAAAGGACCATCTCCTCTTGGGTTCAACTTAGACTTCCTTTGAAGTGGAAACCTTTCTTTGCGAAAAATGCACCCAAACGCAATCTCCAAGCTGAAAAATCATTAGCTTCCTTCCTTTATTCACTCGTGAAGCTACTTTAACATTTTGCTTTTCAATCCTCTCTTTCCCCACAACACACTCCAAAAATGGCTCAAAAACTTAACATCCCTATCACTAACAATGCTTTTAGGTATGCCACGTAAATGCACAACTTCTTTGAAAAACAAATTAGCTATCAACTTAGCATCATCAGTTTTATGACATGGTATAAAATGAGCCATTTCACTAAATCTATCAACCATAACAAAATACTATCATGGCCTTTCCTAGTTTCAGGCAATCCAAGCACAAAATCCATAGACAATTCAGTCCAAGGTTCACTAGGTATAGGTAATGGTGTATATAACCCATGCGGTTTCAACCTAGACTTAGCCCCTCTACATGTTATGCAATGCTCACAAACCTTGTGCAATCATGCTTCATACTAGGACAAAAGAAATGTTCTAACAACATATCATAGACATCATATTAAATAGATTTGGTCTAGACCAAATCTATTTAATATGATGTCTAAACATAAAATTAATTAAGTATGGGCTTAATACTAATTTGAAAGGCTCAAACTCATACAAAATCACATTAAAGTAATTATTTCTAGCTATAGAATTAAACCCAAAATCTGGACAACCCCATATTAATTCCCATGAATTTAGATCTTCATTTTTTCTTCTACAAGCATAGATAAGTTAACCAATGCTTGATTTGAATCTTGGAATCCCAATTGGTTACTTGATTCTTCTTTGCAACCTTCAATTGTGGACAAATTCTTCCACAATCCTTGTATTAAGCCAGTAGGCTTCAAGATCATTTTTACCTTTAAATGTAGGAATTTTCAATTTGATACCTCCATTCCCCTCTTGTCTTTTATCCCTCCTATTTCCTATTCTTTCAAAATTTTCTTCTTCTTCTTCTTGATCAGCATATGACTCATTGTCCTCCTCTTGATGGACCCTTCTTTGCCTAGCTAGTTGTGGTGGATTAAGAGCATTAGGTGGCTACCCCCTCGTGACCAAAACCTCGAGTCTCTCCAACCTATTAGCCATGTCACCATACCTTCTATTCATGGCTTGTAACAACTCAGTCAAGGCATCAATTCTATCAATTTGTGGTTGTGAGTTGGAAGGATCACCCATCTCGAATTTTATGAAAAACACAAGTTAGTAAAACAATTTAAAACCTCACTTCACTTGCTCACGTGTTTCACTCAAGTATTTGACACTCAAGTTCACTCGTGTTTCACTCAAATTAATTGGCTTTTCACTAGTTGTGCTCGCACTCTTGCCCTTTTTTGTTTTTTTTTCTCTCAACTCTCTTATAAAGTTCTTACCAAGAGCCAATCTATAAGCAATTTCCAAAGTAATGCAATGTCAGCCCAATAAACACTAAGAGATTCTTGAAATTTCTTTGATACACACAAGAAGGAAAGACCATGTTTAGAAAAAAAAAAAAAAAAAAAGGTTCAGCACTAGGACTAGGAATTTAATGAAAGAAAACGAACAAGGAATAATATATCAAGACACAAGAATTTCAGATTTTGAACACAAGATCAAATTCAATTCAATAGGAAGTTGAAAGATCAAATTCTCCAAACTGTAATTTTGTTTCCTAATGTGGGATGCTGAATCAATTCATCAAGTTTTCTTATCCTGCCTTTTTTTTCTAGGAAGGACAAGCCACAATCAAACAAAGCTCACAATTTTTTTTTTAATTTAAGGTTATTCTCACCAATAAAGTTGAGATTCAACCACAAGAACACAACATATGGGTATTGAAGAACGAGTACACATGATAATTCAGAATTGAGAAATGACCCAAATGAATCAAATCTAATGAATAGATGAATTTTAGACTCAATATGATCTTAAAATCAAAGATAGATATCAAGAAACTCAAAGATCACAAAAATTTAGATTAATGATTTTTGGAATTCTCGAAAGACACAAACAAACAAAGAACAAAAGATAATTATATTGGAACTTATAATTTTTTTTTTTTATCTTTATGGACTCAAAAGCAAGGAAATATAGAAATCAAGAAAAAAATTAGAAGAAGAAACAAGTAAGAAAAAAATGACACGAAGAAAATAAACACAAAGATATGTAAACCTGATTTAAAGCCAAAGCTCTAATACCGAACTGATGCAAAACCACAAGAGACTTGCCTTAAGACCCACACACAGTTACACTTGCTAACGGTCCCGAGGAAATCCAAATCATATCTAAACCCAAAAAACCTCAACCCCCATGCCAAAGAACGTTAGTATAATTTGAACTCACAAAGTAATTAGCTTTGGAAGTTCTGGGTTGATTCTTATCAAGAGCCAAATTTTTGAGTAAAACTCACAAAGAAAATTTGTAAATTCATCAAAAAGTTCTAATTACAATGTTAAGTGGTCTTTTTATATGAAAATCACCAAAGACAACTTCTCTAGGAAGCTAAAAACAACTTTAATTAGGATTTGGGCTTAGTTACATGTAAAGGTAAAAGCAACTTTAATTCATACAAACCATACAAGATGATAGCAATGGTGGAATAAAACTGAAAATTCCAACATTCCACGGAAGAATAGATCTTGAAGCATACTTGGATTGGGAAAAGAAGATTGAATTAGTTTTTGATTGTCATAAATACACCAAATCTAAGAAATTGAAGCTCACTATTGCTGTATTTGATAGATATGCCATTACTTGGTGGGATGATACCAAGCAAAAGAGGAGAAGAAATAGAGAAAGACCCATTAAAGAATGGAGGAACTTAAAGGCAATCTTGAGAAGAAGATTTGTACCAAGTCACTACTATAAGGAGCTGTACAATCATCTTCAAAACTAACTCAAGGGTCCAAGAGTGTTGAGGAATACTACAAGGAGATGGAGGTAGCCATGATTCGAGCAAATGTGGAAGAAGATAATGAGGCTACAATGGTAAGGTTCCTCAATGGGTTGAATAAGGAGATTGCAAATGTGGTTGAGCTACAACCATATATAGAGCTTGAAGATTTGCTTCATCTTGCTTTAAAGGTTGAGAAACAATTGAAGAAGAGGAGTACCAATCGGCTATCTACGTCTTACAATGCACTAGGGGTGTGCATGATTCGGGTAAAGACGGAGATTTGAAAATACCCGAACCGAACCGAAACTTCAATTATTGAGATGTTAAAGAACCGGTACCAAATTATTAAAAATAAAGTCCCGAACTGAATTGAACTGATTTCTCAGTTCGGGACAGTTTGGATATTCGTTTCTAATGGTTCAGGGAAAACAAGTTGGGGCGATCGGGAATTTTGGGTATTTTGAGTAAATGTTTATGCTTATCAGTTTTTTTTTCTTTGTAGCAAATTGCACAGACAAACTCAATTACATTTCATGAAATATTTCAAGTAATATTAATTTGAAAATATTCCAACACTTGTAAGTTGTAATACTTCTCAAGCAAATCATAACAAATTGTACCAAATATTACAGAATTCAAGCAAATATAACATATTGTAGCAAATATAACATCAACAAATAACTTTCAAATTTGAAATTATTCATGAATAGAGCATATTAGCAGTAGCTGAGAAGCAATTTATCAATAACAGCACTACAGGACAGCAGCAGTAGAGAAGCAATGTAGCAATAATAGTAGGATATCAGTAGCAAGCTAGTAGTAGCAATAAGACAGCAGTAGCAACAGAATAGCAATAGTAGAGGCATTTTGGAGCAACAACAACCAACAAGGAAGGAAAACATGTGGAGATTGCAGAGTATGCAGCAACAAGAAAGGAGCAAAAATAGGATGCCATATGCACTTCAATTCTACATATTCAGATAAAAAAAATCAATGTACAATAAGCAACCACAACTGTCACCAAGTAGTAAAATTAATAGATTCCCAAGTTTAAAATAAAAAGAGAAAGGAATTCATAAGAAAACTCCCTAAAAATCCAAGTACATCTTAGAGAAGCCTGCAAGAAGAAAGAAACTAACAGTATAAATATAACACACAAGTAGCAACTGCAAAGAACAAAATCCAAAAATATAGAATTAAATTCAAAATCATTGACATATTACCTTAATTGTTCAACAATCCACCAAAGTCCTAGGAACCACATTCTCAACAATTTCAGGCTCTTTTAATACACCTACAAGTGAAATTAACAGAGCTAAATTAAAATTGAAAATATAAACTGAAACTAAAATGAAAAAGAAAATGTAAATTGAAACTAAAAAGATACCATTCTCAAAGTTCTCAAGTTCTGCCAGTGACTCTTCAAGTTGAATGGGATGAGAAGTGGTCCTTAACCAGTCTTGGCAGCAAATCAAGACTTCAGCAGTTGCAGGAGTTAAAGAACTCCTGAATTGATCTAGTGTTCTTCCACCAGTGCTGAAGGCAGATTCGCTTGCCACTATTGAACATTGAATGGCCAAAATATCTCTTGCAACTTTGCTTAATATGGGAAATCTCACTGAATTTATCTTCCACCATCCCAACAAATTGAAATCCAGCACAAATTTCTCCTCTCTCTCCTCTAAATAGATATCTAACTTAGATTGCACACTGAGATTACTCTCTTTCTCTTTCTCAATGAAATACTCATCTATCTCATCTTCCACATCACCAAGCTGATTCTCAGTATGACAGGATGGTGCATTTGGTACCTGGCTACATCCAATTTCAGCATTGACTACTTTGTACTCTTCCATCATATCATTGAGAGCCTTTTTCACTCTTATACACAAATTTGTAGCCTCAACCTCACCATAATACCCATTGTACTTAACCCTAAGGTAATTAATCTTATACCTAGGATCTAGTACAACTGCCATAAATAATAATACATTCATCTTATCAAGACTACCCCAATATTTATCAAACTTAACTTTCATGTGCCTACCCATAATGGAAAGGGAAGAATCTGTAGACCCCTCGCATAATTGCAGCTCTCTAAGAATCTTTATTATTTCAGGAAAATACAAACTAGATGTAGAATACAAAGAGCCAAAAATCTTAACTGTAACATCATAAAATTTTTTCAAAAATCTAGTAATTCTTTTAGCACTATCCCAATCCACATCATTTGGTACCTCTTCCCCAAACTCTATTATAAATTTTGGATCTAAATCCTCCATCTTCTCAAATGCAGTTTTATATACTATTGCAAATTCTAACATATGATATGTGGAATTCCACCTAGTTGGACAATGTAAAGCTAAAGATGCTTTACTTGTAATTGCAGCTCTCTCACAACACATTTTAAACAAATCTGCTCTAACTGGACTACTCCTAATGTATTTAACTACAGCTCTAATCCTCCCAATTGTCTTTCCCACATACTCTAGACCATCCTTCACAATTAATTGAAGGATATGGGCACAACATCTCATATGGAATGCCTCCCCACCCAAAACAAATGCATCATTTTTGACTAATTTCTTTTTTAGTTGTTGGACAACAGTGTCATTTGATGATGCATTATCAACTATAATGCACATCAACTTACTTAAACCCCACTCCTCCATGCAAAAATCTATTGCATTCCCTATGTTTACACCCTTATGACTTTTAATTACACAAAAATTTAAATTTTTTTTTTGTAAATTCCATTCATTGTTAATGAAATGGGCTGTCAAACACAGATAAGACAAGTTTTGAATACTTGTCCAAGTATCTGTTGTCAAAGACACCCTTTGACAGTTATTAGCAATGAATGATTTCAATTTTTTCTTTTCATTCACAAAAAGTTTAAAACAGTCCCTAGCAATGGTATATCTAGATGGAATGACAAATTCTGGACAGACTATATCCAGAAATTCCCTAAACCCTTCTCTCTCAACAAACTTAAAAGCCAACTCATCTTTTATAATCATTCTAACTAATGCATCCCTACTAGCTTGTTAGTCAAATTTCCAACAAGCCAGTTTGTTTTCCCTAGAATTCCCCTTATTAAAAGTCAGTGTACTTTGACTTTTATCTTTGCCACTTCTATGTGCCTCAACTAACCCTTTCTTATCTGGAAACTTTTTACATGTTTCCCTAAGGTGTTTCCAAAGACCAAAGGTTCCTTGCTCACTTTTACCTTGGTAGTCCCTCCCACACCACACACATTCTGCCCTACCAGTTTCATTACCCTCACTATCATATAGTTTCTCAAAGTGTAACCACACACTTGATCTAGCCCTCTTATTACTATGTGTATGAGTTGTAGACTCAGGAAGATTACCTTCTGTTTGCATTTCATTTTCATTAACAGACCCAGTTACTTCACATGCAGATGTAGGAATGTTAGCTGGAGAAGAAATTGAATAAGCTGTTGTAGTTGGCACTGCAGCCTGTACTTGCTTTGCTGCAGTCCCTTTACCCCTGCTGCCTATGCCAGTACCATTACCTCCCCTACCTCTTTGTTGCTTCACCATTTCCTATCAACACATATTAAATTATTAATTACAGCCATACATATTAATATTATACATCACATTAGTATTAAATTAATCATAAATATTACAAATTATAGACATAAATTTGAAAGTAAATAACTCATATCATTAGTTCAAGTACATTTCATTATAGAAAGTTCAAGTACATAACTAATAATATAATAGATATACAAGAAGCCAATTAACTAAATAAAATAGTTAAGTAATTACAAAAAATACTACACACTTACATAGTCATAAATACTTTAATACTCAACAACAATAGCACAATTACAATGAGAAATAGTATAATATACAAACAACAAAATGAAGGAATCCTATGACCTTGATAGTTTCTGTCTTGTGCTTAGAGCAACTTCATCATCATACCAATCAGAATATCAGTGTTGTTGTTGCCCATACTATTATATATGTTAACAATTTCAAAATCATCTATTGTTGGCTCCCAAAATTTAAAAAAACCACAACTATCACAATGGAAATATAGTTTACTGGGATTGGATGCAGACTCAGAAATCTTGACTAAAACCTTCCTTCTACAATGGCAGAACTGATTTCTAAACTTAATTGTATTCCCATTAATTGAACTAGCTACCCTATTAGAACTCGACCTCCTAGACCTTGATGAACTCGCTTCCATTTCAAATATGGATTTTAGAAGCTATTTAATATTTTGGTTTGCAAATATAATATGCTTCCTTTAGTATTTATAAAGATAGAGATGTTTATTAGTTATACACAAACAGTAAGCCTGGCACTATCATTATATTTTTGATAGAAAATATTACTGTTGAAAAGTGAAAAGTTGTTATTAATTTATAACGGTCAAATTTGACTTATATTAAAAAATTAAATTTACAACCATAATACCTAATTTTAAAAAACACAAATCCTAATTTTGTAATCAATTACAAAAACCCCTAATTTATAGAATAGACAATCCTAATTTTTTAATCAATTATAGAAACCCCCAATTTAAGAATAGAAAATCCTAATTCTTTAATCAATTATAGAAACTCCTAATTCAAGTATAGAAAACCCTAATTTTTTAATCAATTGCAGAAACCCTAAATTTATGAATAGATCAATTGCAAAAATCCTAAATTTATGAATAGAAAACTCTAAATTTGTCATCAATTACAGAAACCCTCAATTAAATAATTGAAAACCCTAATTTATAATCAAAATGGTAAATCCCTAATTGAAGACATGAAAACCCTAATTTTTTGATCAATTGACAGAACCCCCAATTGAAAAATTAAAAACGTAATTATAAAATTTGAAACCCTAATTAATTTGAGAAATTGAAAACCCCAAAATTAAAAGCCCTAATTTTAAAATCAAAACCCTTTCACATATTCATAGAAGCACACACAGAAACCACACATATCATACATATGTCACTATATCACACAAGTTCACAAAGTAAATACACTGACCTTTAATTAACCTTCAAATCTATTTGTAGATCTTGATTTTTCTTAACTTCCTTTGATTTCTTCTCATCCTTCAAATCTCTAATGACAGCATTTGGAATGGAAATTAGGATTATAATGTTGACTGTTGAGCGAAGAGAGAATAAAAGAGGAAGAATGAAAGGAATAGACATGAGGGTGACAAATGACTGAGGATTTCTCTCTCTGACTGCGGATTGAGAATGGAATTTAGGGTTAGGGTTATTGGATTACTAGAAACTCAAAAGGAAAAGAGAAGATCATAAGAGAGAAGAGAGAAGAGAATAGAGTTCTCTCCTGGCTTGCGAGGCTGCAATGGAAGACAGCAGAGTCCACACTCTAGGGAATGAGAGATTTTCTCTCTCTGGCGGCGGCTCAGTAAGATTAGGTTAACATTTTTTTTTCTTTGCTATGTCTATCTGTCTATAGCTCTCTCTCTATGTAGTATGCATGGTTGCCACATGCCCCACAGGGCCACACGGCCACACCCAGTCACCCACTTATATTATTATTATTATTATTATTATTATTATTATTATTATTATTATTATTATTATTATTATTATTATTATTATTATTATCATCATCATCATCATCATCATCATCGGTTTGGTGATCGGGTATTTAATATCGGTTTGAAATTGATTCGGTTCGGTTATCTGGTACGGGGTAGCTTCCATATCCGATCCCGTACCATAATACTAGTTTTAGTTCGGTACAGTTCGGGTCTTTTTTGGGTATTTGGATATTTTTAATATATGGTTATTTTCGGTTTGGATAATCAATTCAGTTCAGGATTCCTGCGTCCTGTGCACACCCCTACAATGCACCATTCAAATCAAATTGAAGAAAAGATGACAAGGCTTTTTCATCCATGCCTAAGGCCAATTCTAAAGAAGCTCTAAAGATGCCCATTCTAAGCAAGGACAAAGGTAAAACTACGCCTTCTAATTTTGGAAATATTATATGCTTTAAATGTCAAGGTCATTACAATAAGGATTGTCCAACAAAGAAGATAATGTATATATAAGATGGGAAGTGTTATTTGGCTAGTAAAGAAGAAGCTGAGGAAGAAAGAATGCCACCTCTTGAAGATGCAAGTGACAAAAAGGAGGATAATCTGCTTAAAATAGCTGAAGGTAGGAGGTCTCTTGTTATAAGGAGATCATTGAACATGCAAGTCCAACATGATGATAATGTGCAACAAAGGGAAAATCTGTTTCAAACTAGATGCCTTGTAAAAGATAAGAGTTTGTGATGTAATCATAGATAGGGGTAGTGTAACCAATGTAGCAAGCACCAGTTTAGTTGAAAAACTCGGGTTACCTACTACTAAGCATCCTCACCCTTATAAACTGAAATGGCTTAATGATTGTGGGGAAATTAAAGTGACAAGGAAAGTTCTAGTAGCTTTCAAAATAGGCCAGTATAATGATGAGATTTTATTTGATGTTGTGCCTATGCAAGCAAGTCATCTATTATTAGGACGCCCTTGGCAATTTGATAGAAGGGTGATGCATGATGGCTAAACCAATCACTACTCTTTTGAAAAGGATGGAAGGAAGATAACTCTTGCACCACTTACACCTAGAGAAATCTATGAGATTAAACCAAAAAGAATTCAAAAGGAGAGAGAAAACAAGAGTGAAGAAAAGAGTGTGAGTGATGATTGCCAAAAAAAAAAAAAAAAGAGAGTGCAATAGAAAAAAGTGGCAAAAAGCTTAAGAAAAGTAAGAGAGTGAACTTGAGTGAGAAAATGAGGGAAAATAAATTGTTGAGAGTAAAAAGAATTATGTGAGCTTTTATGCAAAAGGAAGTGATATTAGGGAAGCTTGGTTTTCAGAGAAAGTATACTTGTAATCATGTACGAGGAGCTTTATTTTAACACTAATGACCTTAATGTTTCTTTGCCTAGTGTTTTTATTTCTCTTTTATAGGAATTTGAAGATGTCTTTCCCAAAGAGATACCCAGTGGGTTGCCACCCATTAGGGGTATTGAGCATCAAATCGATTTTATTCCTAGTGCTTTGATTCCAAATAGGCCAGCCTATAGAAGCAATCTCGAGGAGAAAAAGGAGTTTTAAAGGCAAGTTGAGGAGTTGATGACTAAAGGATATATTAGAGAAAGTATGAGTTCATGTACTATGCCTATTTTGCTAGTACCTAAGAAAGTTGGTTCTTGGCATATGTGTATTGATTGTCGTGCAATTAATAACATTATAGTAAAGTATTGCCATCTTATTCCTAGGTTAGATGGTATGCTTGATGAGTTGCATGGTTCTACTATCTTTAGCAAAATTGATTTGAAAAGTGGATACTACCAAATTAGGATGAAGGAAGGTGATGAATTGAAAACTACCTTTAAAACAAAATATGGTTTGTTTGAATGGTTAGTTATTCCTTTTGGTTTGACTAATGCACCTACTACTTTCATGAGACTTATGAACATGTTTTGAGAAATTTTATTAGTAAGTTTGTTATTGTATATTTTGATATCCTTGTATATTCTAAAAGCGTAGATGAACACTTAAAACATTTAAGATGTGTGCTTGATGTGTTGAGAAAAGAAAAATTATTTGCTAACCTTAAAAAAGTGTTCTTATTGTTTAGATAGGATTGTGTTTTTGGGATTTGTGGTTAGTGCTCAAGGTGTTGAAGTCAATGAAGAAAAGGTAAGTGCTATAAAAAATTGGCCTATTCCTACATTGATAAGTGAGGTAAGAAGTTTTCATGGATTGGCTAGTTTTTATAGATGATTTGTGAAAGATTTTAGCACATAGCTCACCTCTAACTGAGGTCATTAAAAAGAATTGTGTTTTTAAGTGGGGAAAAGAACAATAAGATGCATTAAACTCATTGAAAGATAAGTTATGTAAGGCACCCATTCTTGCTTTACCTAACTTTAATGATATTCTTGAGATTGAGTGTGATGATTAGGTGTAGGTATTGGGGTTGTACTCATGCAAGGAAAAAGGCCAATCACCTATTTTCGTTGAAGTACCCCACTTATGACAAGGAGCTCTATGCTTTGGTTAAAGCTTTAGAGACTTGGTAACACTATCTTTGGCCCAAGGAGTTTGTAATTCACACCAACCATTAATCTTTGAGATTCCTAAAGGGGCAAGGTTAGTTGAACAAAAGGCATGCCAAATAGGTTGAGTTCATTGAGACCTTTCCTTATGTGATCAAGTACAAGCAAGGTAAGGAGAACATTGTGGCTGATGTTCTTTCAAGAAGGTATGCTTTACTTAATGCTTTGGATGCAAGAATGCTAGGGTTTGAAAACATTAAATCTTTATATGTTGATGATTCTAATTTTTCTAGCATTTTCAAAGTATGTGAGAAAGTTGCATTTGGTAAATTCTATAGAATGGATGGGTTTTTGTTTAAAGAAAATAAACTTTGCATACCTATTTGTTCCATGAGGGAATTGCCTATTAAAGAGGCATATGGAGGAGGGTTAATGGGACATTTTGGCATCACTAAAACTTTAGATACTTTACATGAACACTTCTATTGGCCTAAAACGAAAAGGGATGTACAATGAATTTGTGATAGATGTGTTGTGTGCACACAAGCTAAATCTAAATTTTTGAATTAAGGTTTGTATATCCTTTACCTATTTCTAGTACCCCTTGCATTGATATTTCCATGGATTTTATTTTGGGATTGCCTAGATCAAAAAAAGGGAAAGATTCTATCTTTGTGGTGGTTGATAGGTTTTCTAAAATGTCGCATTTCATTCCTTGTAATATAACTGATGATGCCATCAATATTGCTAATTTATTCTTTAAAGAAGTGGTATGTTTGCATGGCATTCCTAAAACTATTAGTAGTGATAAGGATGTAAAGATTCTAAGTCATTTTTGGAAAGTTTTGTGGAGTAAAATTGGAACCAAATTATTGTTTTCTACTACTTGCATCCAATAATTGATGGTCAAATTGAAGTTGTTACTAGGATTTTAGGAACTTTGTTGCATGCTATTGTCCAAAAGAACTTAAAGAATTGAGAAGAATGCATTACATTTGTTGAGTTTGCTTATAATAGAATTGTGCATTCTAGTACTGGTTTCTCATTTTTTGAAATTGTTTATGGTTTTAATCCTCTAACTCCTATGGATTTAGTACCTTTACCTTGTAATGAAAGGAGTAGTTTGGATAGGAAAAGAAAAGCAGATTTGGTAAAGAAACTACATGAGGAGGTGCGCAAGAACATTGAGAAGAAAAATCAACAAATAGCAAGCCAAGTGAACAAGGGAAGGAAGCGTGTTGTATTCGAAACAGGTGATTGGGTTTGGGTGCATATGAGAAAAGAAAGGTTTCCAACTCAAAGGAAGATAAAGCTTCATCCAAGGAGAGATGGACCTTTTTAAGTTGTTGAGAAGATGATGAGAATCCATATACCTTGCAAGAAGCTCACAAATACATGCATGTTAAAGATTTCAAGAAGATTCTTCAACGTTGTGATTTCTATCAAGATAGCTTACGGAGGCATGCAATACAACCATTGTGCATGATTGATGGATCATTTAAGAAGAAAATAAGGTTATATGAAGTTTCCTATAAACCAATCAAGGATATTTGGATCATAAGCTTTGCATATGGATCCAATTGTATTCAAGGAAGCTTCAAGGGCTTAATCAATCTATTCAAGCCTAATGTTAAGATGAAGAAGCCAAATTACATTCCTATTTACTTGAGCCTAATCTATTCAAGTGTTTACAAGGCTACCATTCTTCATTCAAATTGGACCCTCCATATTTGGGCTTTTCAAATTCAATTTATCATGTTTTATTTAGTGTTTGGGTACAGCCCAAGAGTTGTTTAAACTACTTTATTTTCATGATTTAATTAGTTTTGGGCCTATTTTATGTTAGGTCAAAGGCCTATCCGAATTTTATAGTTTAATTAATTAGATTTTAGTTTCTAGTTAGGAAATAACTTCTCTTATATAGGAAGGATTCCTAACTTGTTTTAGAATTTAGTTCTAACTTAGTTATTATTTAGGAATTTGTTTCTAATTAGGAATCTTCAATCCTTATATTGGAAGATTTCCTAGTCCTTAGCTAATTCTAATTTAGGATTAAGCCTCTAATAAACTCAAACATTCATGTAAAAAAAAGAATGTTATGATCAATAAAATTTAGTTTTCTTAGGAGTGTGATCTCTTGGTTTTGATTCTTGCTTGAATCAAGTTCATACAATCAAAGCTAATAACTTTGTGCGTATTTATTCCAAGGTTCTCTTTCACGAGTTAGTATTGTATCATGGAGATCATCATCCAAAGGTGATCATATTCCAAGGTGCTCTATCACGAGTTAGATTTAGGTCATGGACTTGAGGAAAACCTAATTTAGCTTTCCAAGCATAAAGAATTGGTTCTCAAGTTTAATATATTTGGGGTTCGTATCAGAAGATCAATGACAATGCATACAAGCTGGACCTACCTAATAAGTATAATGTGAGTGCTACCTTTAATGTTAGTGATCTTTATCCTTTTGATGTAGATGTTGGAGATTCATGGATGAATCATCTTAGGGAGGGAGGGAATGATGCAAAAAGGAAGCATATAAGAGCAAGGATCCAATTCAACCTCCTAATGGTCCCATTACTAGAGCAAGAATGAAGAAATTCAAGGAAGCACTAAATGGGATAATTCAAGGCTTGTGGGATGATCTTACCACAATTCAAGAATGAAAGAATGAATCATTGATCAAAATGGGGATTCAAGATACAAATCAAAGTTTGGTGACAATGATTCAAGTGGAGGAAGGCCAAAACATGGAGAGACAAGCTTTAAACATGGCCATTAGAAGAAATTGCACAAGTGCTAAAAGCTAAAAAACGTCATGCCCGTGACGATTGTAGATTGAAAGCTCTCTGTTGCGAGCATGATAGCATTGCGAGCACAATGAGAGCTTGGACTATGTAATTCATTTTATTTTCCAAACAATGAGAGCTTGGACTATGTAATTCATTTTATTTTCCAAGTTTTGTTATTTTAATTCAATTTTAGATGTTTTTGGGCCTTAAACTTATCATATTTAGTAGCCCAACTCAGTCATAATTTATTATTTGTTCAAGAATCAATTTCTTACTGGGAAACTTCAATCTTTATTTGGGATGATTTCCTATTCCATAGTTGATTCCAATTTAGAGTTGAGCCTCTATATAAACTCAACTATTCATGTAAAAATCAGTTAAGTTTTGATCAATAAAAATTCAGTTTTCTTAAAAGTGTTATCTCTTGTTTTTATTCTTGTTTGAATCAAGTTCATACAATCAAAGCTAATTACTTTATGCGTATTTATTCCAAGGTTCTTTTTCACAAGTTGGTATTGTGTCGCAAAGATCACCATTCAAAGGTGATCATATTCCAAGGTGCTCCATCACGGGTTGGATTTGGGTTGCAAATTTAGGGAAAACCTGGTTTAGCTTTCTAAGGAGTTGCTTCCAAGCGTAAAGATATTGGGTCTCATGTTTAATATAGTTGGGGTTCGTATCACAGGGGCGAGAGATTTTATTAAAATCTTTAATGAATCTCCAGTAGAAACCAGCATGACCTAGAAAGGATCAAATTTTTTTTATAGTGCGGGGTGCAAGAAGGCTAGAGATTAAATCTATCATTGCTTTATCTACTTAATTCCTTGTTGTGACACTATAAGACCCAAAACAATTCCCTTTTTAAACATGAAATGGCATTTTTCCTACTTTAACATAAGATTTTTCTCTTTACATCTAATCAAAACTAAGGTCAAGTGATTCAAACATTCATCAAAGCTAGAACCAATGACAGAAAAATCATTAATGAATATCTCAAGAAAATGCTCAACCATATCAGAAAAAATACTTATCAGGCATCACTAAAATATAGCAGGTGCATTGCACAACCCAAAAGGCATGCATCGGTATGCAAAGGTCCTAAAAGAACAAGTGAAAATAGTTTTCACTTAATCCTTAGGTACAATTGGGATTTGATTATATCCAGAGTAACCATCAAGGAATTGTATGCATGACCAGATAATCTCTCAAGCATTTGATCAATGAAAGTAAGTGGGAAATGATCTTTCCTATAATCAATACAAACACGCCATCCAATTTGGATTTGAGTGGGAATTAGTTCATTTTCATCATTTTTTACTACTGTTATGCTAGATTTCTTTGGAACTACTTGCACAGGACTTACCCATGAACAATAAGAAATAGGAAAAATGACACCTACATCTAAAAGTTTTATCACCTTAGCTCTAACAATCTCTTTCATGTTGGGATTTAGTCGTCTTTGGAATTCACAGCTAAGTTTAGCATTATCTTTTAAACAAATTCTATGCATGCAAATTGAAGGACTAATAAAATTCATGTCTGAAATTGTCCACCCTATTGCTTCTTTATGTTCTTTCAAAAAATCAATCAGTTGTTTTCTTGTTATATCTCTAAATCAGATGCTATGATAAGGGGCAAGGTTTCCGATGGTCCTAAAAATGAATATTTCAGTGACTCAAGTAGTAGTTTCAAATCTAACTTTTGTGATTTAGAAATTGACTCTTTAGATTCCATGGGAAAAAGAGGTTCAATTTTGGCTTTCCATTTATTTGTACCTATTAGTGGAACATATTCTAATAAAGAATTCACCTTACTAATTGAATTTTCAACATCTAAATCCATTCCAAATTGAGTTAAACATTTCTCAATCATTTTTATTCATCTCCAAAAAAAATCATTGATCACACTCTCAATCATATTAACTTCACACAAATTATCATTGTCAATTGTTAACAAGTAACATTAAACACATTAAGTTCAACAGTCATATTCCCAAATGACAATTTCAAAACACCACTTTCATAATTAATGATTGCATACAAAAAAATGGTCTTATTAAGATGATAGGAATTTGATCCTTTGTGTTTTAACAATGAAATCTACTAGAAGGTAAGACTTATCAACTTTCACCAAAATATCTTCTATGAAACCTCTAAAAATTTTGACTGACCTATCAGCTAATTGGAGTATCACAGTTATGGATTTCAGC